>JACXGK010001729.1:0-38673 GCA_016801125.1 Novumbra hubbsi
TCCCCAGGACACTGTTCCTCCCCAGGACACTGTTCTTCCCCAGGACACTGTTCCTCCCCAGGACACTGTTCTTCCCCAGGACATTGTTCTTTCCTAGGACACTGCTTGTCCCCAGGACACTGTTCTTCCCCAGGACACTGTTCCTCCCCAGGACACTGTTCTTCCCCAGGACACTGCTCTTCCCCAGGACACTGTTCCTCCCCAGGACACTGTTCTTCCCCAGGACACTGTTCCTCCCCAGGACACTGTTCTTCCCCAGGACACTGTTCCTCTCCAGGACACTGTTCTTCCCCAGGACATTGTTCTTTCCTAGGACACTGCTTGTCCCCAGGACACTGTTCCTCCCAAGATACTGTTCCTCCCCAGGTTACTGCTCACATTCGGACACTGTTCTTTCCAGCTCACTTGAAAGCGCACTTGTGCTGTTATTTGTTTTAGAGATGTGGAACGGCATGGAGTATGTAGAATGTGCAATATTACAAGGCTTTAGTAGGTGACTACGCTACTGCAAGATGCAAAAGCCCCTCTGTTACCCCACCAGTGACAGCTGGTGGGCTTGTCATGGGCTAAAGATACCTTAAAAGAAAGTGCAGATGTTTTGTTGATTGTGAGATGTACAAAACAGTGTGGTTATAGAGACATTCAACTTAACTTCACAGCAGGAGGCATTTACTTTCCAGATAATAGCACACTTAACAACAGATGTATATTGATATTTGCAAATGATAAACTGAGAGCCTCAACCAAGTCTACACAGCATAGAAAATGAATCCCTATATGGCAAACGTAATCCTAAAGTCCAAAGTTATAACCTTTCTGCTGGTCACTGTAAACAAAAACATGAGAGTATTTATATACATATTTCTCTGCCTTTCTACTGCCCCTACACAGTCTTGCATTAATCTGGCCCAGAACACACTGTAGATAGTTTATCAGACCGATCAAACTCTGTCAGCCAGCTCTCCCGTTCTTTACATGAGGAAATGGCTGTTACGTCCTTCAGGCTGCTGTGGAACACCTTGTCATGGTTACTCACTGGCCTCTCTGACATGAATTAATACATTCATTATTAATCAATTACAAGTGAAATGCAATTGACCCCCACTATAAGGAGCAACTGATTCTCATGAATGACCCCGGCTGTATATTACCAGACCTCAGATTCAGACTCAGATGAAAAGTGACCAATTATGTTGTCAATCAGCCATGGTTCTGCTTATCATTCTTGTCAAGATTCATTTGCTTCATCAGTGCTGGGGCAAAGGTCCAATTCCACTCATTCATTACCCCATTCATACATCTTAAAACGATGCTGAACCTAAATTAAGCATCTCTCAACACAGAAACACGCACACCTGGAAATCAAAGTAGACTTACTAGCAGCCCCCTGTACAATACCCTTACAGCCAGGGACTCTGGTAGGCAGTTTTTAGTGAAAGTTTTGGGTTTAGAATATGCAAATCAGCATTTGCATAACAAATCACAATTTGCGAAACAGTAGCAATCTGCAAAATCATTTGTAATGCTGTACTGACAGTAAATGTAAAAATTATACAGGACAAACTTTTTTTTTCCATTGTCAGTGGTTTCAAACTGCTCATAATCTTGATTATTAACAATCGTTGAAGAATGTGGGCGACAAGACAATCAAATGTTAAAGGAAAGAGAAGGTGAAAATGCCTTTTCGAAGAGGACAAAGGATTAAACAGGTTTGCCAGGCGCAAACAATGAAAAAATAGATCTCCAGTAGTACGTACACTAAATGAGATATATTGGGTAAACTATATTTGCTGTTATGCTTTCAAATGTAGTTGTTTAAATGAAAGGGAATTTACCAGCAAATAAGTATGCTGTGTGGGAATCACAGGAGGATGTTGAATAATATCCTTATGCTGTCAAAATTGAGTCATGGCATGGATGTAATTGTGTTGTTTGAGGTGTGTGTCTATGCCCTAGCTGTCAGTGCTAATTAATGATAGCCTCCCGTCCACCCTGGCATGCACTGCTAAATGAAACATCCAGGGAAAATTAGATGTCTGCGTATGTGCAGCAACGAGTGCAAGGGCCGCTGGGAGCAAAGCATCCAGCACCCCCGTGATGGAGAGTCTAGCTCTATACTACGTGACTACCACTGTGCACATACTCATTTGTGGGGCCTGTGAGTTTGTCAAACTGTTTTTGTATTCATTTCCTTGTTCCATGCGCTTCCTTTTTAATGCTACGCAGATAAAATAAAATCGGTGATTTCCATTGTCATTTTAAGAATCGACAAGTGAAAAGCAACAAGGAATTTGGTTTCGACTTACAGTTTTGGTTCTAACATCTTGAAGCGTTTTTGGAATAATCACAGCAGGTGTCTTTAGCCTACTCAGATTAGTTTGTTTAAGGGAAGTTATGTTTTACCACACACTGCTCTTAAGCTGCATTGTCACAATGTCCAAACACTATGGTCGGGTGGGTTGAAGAGGACGTATGCGCCGTTTAGGAACGCTTGAATCTGTTTTCCCGGAGCTCATGTGGAGGCGTCCACAAAATGCTCTATGCTTCTATCACAGCCCCCACACTGACTTTGGCGTCTGTTACCAATCACTTTCAATTTGGCCATCTTTAACAGACTGCAATCCGCTGCAGGTAGTCTTTCTGTGGTATTATCGAGAAAGATTATAAAATGCTTTTGAGACGCTTACCGGGTAGCGAGACCCCATTCCATAGACATAGCAATTGCCCAAACATGAAAGCAATTGTAATTCCAAAAATGCTGTTTCATAGCAAATGTATGCAGTCATGTTAATCCCTCTATGATAAATGTAAGGAAAACACTCACCATGGTAATTCCAACAGATCCTTGACTGGCCTATTTCCATAACCCCTGACAACATACTTCATCACTGGTTACACCTCCAAACTGTAAAGGACTCCTCCTGTGTTGTTTTACTCTGTTCAAAGACATATAACAAACCATCATCACTCCACATAACCAGAACTCCAATGTCCTGAGAAACTCGTCCCGGTATTGAGAATGACCCTGGTGCTCTCATGGAGCCAAGTCAGATTGCAGACAGTAATTACGGCTAATCCCATTAAACTATAGAGAACTCCCACCCAGAGGACTGTTCCCCATCTGATTATCAAAATTCTGTCAGGCAATTCAAAGTCAAGAACACTCCATTAGCAAAAACAGAAGAACTAATGCAAAGCAGATGCTCTGATGCACCTTGACAGCTGGGAACACACTGACATTGTCAATGAGACCGTCCATCACACAGTACTTAAAGCTTTGAACATTGCGGTGAAAAACAAGGCTGTGTCTCGGAAACCTGCTACTTGTATTACCCCTCTCTAGTTATTGCCTAATTTTTCGCATTTAAGGCGTAGCGAACCCTGTCAGAACTACATTGTGGATGAGAAGAATTCATCTTGGAGCTTGGAGAGTGGGTCGTCAGGAAACAAAAAAATCAGAGCTATTAGGACTGTGGAGGAGGAGAATAAAGGCGCCAGCAGTTCGACGCAAATGACATTGCCGGGAGAGATGGGTGGTCCCCTATGCTGAAACTTCAGGCAGACGATCATTAGCACCTCAGGTTTGATGGAAATTGCAAATTGGCCATGTCAGGTGCACAACTTGCCTTAACACTTGCCGTTGCCAGTGATTAATCTCATGTAAAGATGCATCTGGAAGGGGCGAACCTACTGATAATTGGGGCGTGTCATTTCGAGTGTATATTATAGCGACAATGTTTTTTTTGAGCCTGGGGGAAGCTTGAGCAGCCCACATTGTTCTGAAAACAAATGATTACGTTGATCCTGGTATATTACGATTATAGGAAGCGGTAAGAGTGTAGGGGGCCGATGAAGTTCAGCCAACATTAGAACCGAGCTTTGAAGCTACGGTTTACGGGTGCATAGCTGACGTACCACGTTTCAATATTGAATTCCTCCCCCCACCTGAGGCTAACTGAATACATACTTAAGGCGTTCTAAACTTTAAGGAATGCCTGATTACGAGAAATTTAAAAGGGTATAGAATTGCATTGGATGTCTACAGAAAGCAGAGAATAGTACAGCAGCGGATTAATCTTTCAAACACGGGGGGGTTAGATAAAATGTCAGCAGATTCGAAGTCACCAAAGAGACAGTTCTTTATCAGATCCGGCGGCGCGATATGTCTTTTGTTCCCGTCCCCCTTGACCTCCCTCACATTGTCCCAGAATCTCCAGAAAGATTGCAAAACATCAAAACCAAATAATCTTTTCCCAAATCTCCCAACTTCTTGATTGTCTCCTTTGACACGGCCTTTTGTCCACACTCAAACGTGTCGGCAGTGTACCTGGGGGCGGGACCACTCCGCCACCAGCCGGTGCCCGGTCTCAGAGTGGCTCCCGTCACAGGCATAAGGTCACACACTCGTCCCATTGGAACGGCGGCCAGAAGTGAGTCACGGATATTCCTTCTGTTACGTGACATCCCAGCCAATACCGATCGGCGTGTGCTCGGGGCCGCACCAATGCTGAAACGACACCTACCACAGCCAAGACACAACACTCCCGGTGATCCCATATAACCTCACAGCAGGCTACCAGAGCCAATTAGGCGGACATGTTCACATGCACCAGGCCGGTGCTGTGCTGTTCTTACTGGGTCCGCTGCCGCGCTCCACCGTTTCCGCCTCTCTACTACTGCCGGCACCGGCCCTGCCCAGAGTCCGGGTCGCTGGCGCTGGTGGCTCTGAAGTCACCCTCCTTTCCCGACCGCAAATGAGTCAATCTAAATGAGGGGTGGATCTGTGCTCTTCTGTCAGCCCTGCGAGTTACTCCGGTGGCACTGCCGGCTGGAGTCTGCCTCAGTCCTTTCATCACACGGACAGCGCATAAAGGTAATCAATGCCTGGAGAGCAGAGGAGGTGAGTGAGTGATTGAAGAAAAGGTCAACGCACGTGTGATCAATGCATCGATCGTTCAAATAATGAACAATGGCCGTCCCGTGCAGTTAGGTCACGTATGAGGCACCGCGTTTCGGGGGGGCAACCTACGCTTATGAATGGCGTTCATTACTATTACTCTTATTGCTATGATGAAATAACGGAGGCTTTTGTTCACAAGCACTTAGGCACACTTAAAAAACACTGGTGCTGACTATTTTTTTAATGGCTACGAATATGTTATGTCCAATTGAACGTTTAATTACAAAATGGGTTTAGATGTGTAATTTCCCAGGCAATGGACATGGTTTCCTCAGTCATAAGTGAACAGCTATTTTAAGGGTTCCCTCCATTTCTTTAGGTGAAAATGCTGTCAACTTTCAACTATTCACCTCTCTCTTTTAGAGATGCACGCATCCGTGCACACACTCTCATACACACACACACACACTTGCACAAGGTAACCTGTGGTAACTGGGATGAAAGAGATGTTTTTCTCACTCACTCTCACTGGGTTTTTTCTTTCAAAGTCCTCTTGTGTATTTCCCATACTTTCATGATAGGTTGGGCTTTTCAGGCATTGTCAGGCTCCTTTAAATATTTAATAGAAACAATGAGACCAGGTTGAGGGCAAAGTCCCGCCTCAGAAACCTAAGGTGTATCTCTCATTAAATGCTGCTCAACGAAGTAGAATAGAGTTGAAGCTTTTGTGATTTCCGGTGCCATTCATGTCTTTTAGCCAAATGGTGGGAGTGGTCCCTCGTGACATTTCAACTCGCTCAGCTTAAGGTTGGCTTGCCCAACATGCACATGCCCAGCTGGATTTGACTAAATGCGTTCACTGTAGCTGAAAACCGCCCATTGTGTTTCTCCTCAGCAGTAAAATATTCATGCTCAATTTCCGACGAGTATTTTGACCTAAGACATCTGTGTGCACGTACACTCAAGTTGCTACACAATGTGACGTTGTTTTAGGTCATGTGCACGTCCCTCATGATATTGTTGCTCACCTCACAAATAAAAATGATTCAGCACCCATACGGCTCTAGGAGAAGACGGTAGGTCTGTGATTACTGCCTGATTAATATGACCCAACACACTGATACATTGGGAATTCTAGAGCATAATGCTTTTGAATGAGCGTGTTGGGATGGTAACTGGTGAACTCTCAGAACACGTTTCTGTAACCATGTTCAGAAAAGAAAAGGACTCCTGATTGGGTTACATTCACTTTGCAACAGAGTGACTTAATTCTTATTTGAATCTACTCTCGAAAATCAGCTAATTCTAGTGTGGGGTGAACCTTACACTATTTCAGTCATAAGTGGGATGAAATATATTAGCATATTTCCCTAGGTTTCTTTTTTTCCCCTCAGGTGAATAAAATAGTTATCACCTATGCCCACTCAGTGGCAGAGACATGGTTGTTGAATTCTTTCCTTATTCATTCCATCAAGTTAGTTCCTAGGCTAAAGTTATTATTAAAATGAAATTCTTTGACCATGCATTATATTCATCATGAGCCCATCCTTACATGGCCTTGTTTCACCCTAACGCTGTATGAACGGCTGTAAGAAATAAACAACACAGGTACAAGACTACATGTTATCCCCTAATTAAGGGAAAACTTTTCTTGTATGTTGAAATAATTCTCAGAGTTAACGTGGGTGAAAATTTATATTATTATTTATAATATATTTATAATATTATTTTGTGTGAAATGTGTATTTTTGTCAGTATTCTTCTTCTTCACGTACATCTAAATCTTAAGAACAGGTATGGTGGCCTTCCAAAGCCTCCTGTTTATCTGGGGTATTACAATGAGGTAGCAGGCATATTATTGATGTTACTGTGGGAAATAACTCACAAATGAGAAGATACAACTAGTGGTTGCCGTTTATCAGCCAGCAATGGGTCAAACCATATCCATTTACTACAGCATATATACATTTGCAATATATAAAGAAACATTCAAGTTTCCCTTATTAGGGCAATAAGACAGAAGTTGTTTTCTGGGGTGTCGTTTTACAACTAATTTGTATCTTATATTCTATGTTACATCCAATGTTTTTTTTAAGACCATATTAAAATAAAATAAATGTATAGCTAGCCATTGCCCACTACCCCACGGCTGTCTCATGAGCAGCCAAAAGCTTCTTCAAAAGTCATTGAAATTATTACGTCATTGAGAAATTGTGCTTTTTGGTTTAGCGTTTGCCAGGTATACATATCAGAAATAGCCCCTAGGAATTATTTTACTTGCTGTATTAATACACAAATGACTCAATATCGACATTAGACCTGAACGACACTAATATGAACTCATCGTCAACACTGACAATAGCTTAGTCCCATTTGCTAAACCAAATCTGAAATACAATATTGTGCTCAGATTGCTTCTGTTCATATATGTTCCACAGAACAGTCAGCCATGAAGCTGTAATCATGTTCTGTTTATTATTGAATGCTGTTGGGAAATAACATGGGGAATGTGAAATCCATGGAATTACGCCTGGTCGCTTGTCACAATCCAATTACTTTGTCACTGTTTGCTCCGGCTAAAATCCCAACTCCCCCAGCCTAAATACATCCAGTGAGGTTAATCTCTGATTATGTTTGTCTGTACATTTACAATGTGACTCAACCAAATAAAAGTGAACAATATTCAAGCTCCATCCAGTTGTTTCATTGTTAAATAAACACTATGTCTTAGAAATCATTGCATATTATTTTTTACTGAATTACTCAATATATGTATACATTTGTACAAAATACAATGCTATTAAAGAGCTACATTTGTTCTGTACAACTGTGCATTTTGTTGAGAAAAAAATGACGTATCAACAATCAATGAAAACTAAAATCACCAAACGATTTAGGCATGGATCAAAACCAGAAAAAAAGCAAACAATTGAAATCACAGGATTTTCACCTTCCAATACCTCGAAATGTGACTCAATGGTGTGTATGGCCCCGACGTGCCAGTATGCACAAGCTGCATGGAGCTGGGCTGTGAGCACAGGTCCCAATTGTGGACATTGGGCCCTCATGACAATCTCATGGAGTCGGTTTCTGAATGGTCAGAAACATGCACACCAGCAGTCCAGTGCAGGTAATCCATAGGGCTCTGGTAGTGCTCCTCCTGTTCCTCTTCGGAGGAGCAGATGCTCCTCCTGCTACCTTGCAACTACCTGAGCAACCCGAATGCGCTGAAAGTACCACGTCATGCTACCAGTAGTGACAAGGACACTAGCAAATGCAAAACCAGAGAAGAATCAGTTAGGAAGGATAAGGAGAAAGCAATTGTCTGTGGCCAAACACCTGCAAAACCATTCCCTTTTTGGGTCGTTGCCTTGCTGTTGCCTCTCCAATGCACCTGTTGTCACTTTCATTCGCACCAAAATAGCTGACTTCGATTCACAATCGCTTATGCTTCCTAACTGGACAGATTGATATCCCCGAATTTGAATGGCCTTGGTGTTATACTGTGCCGTCCCCCCCAAAAAAAGATTTCCTGGGTGATAAGCTCAGTATGATTGTGTGGGTGATGGAAAACTAACTTGAAGATGAGAGTGAAGTTATTTTTCAAGAACATTTAAGAGCTATCAAACTAAATGATTTCTGTAAAATTATTTAGTAGGTCAAAGATCAGGACGATACAAGGGGGGGGGGGGGAACCTGGATAGGAATGAATATTCTCTTTAGTGTCTAATAGTGCAGAGCCCACTTTCCTGCCCAGCTGAACAATCATTACTGTAATCAAATGAGCCTTGTGAAATCATTCAGTTGGCCTTAAGTCCCATCCTACCCAAACAGGTTGCAATTCCGGGCATTTTCAATTTCAATAGGGCTTTATCATCGTGTTTTTTTTCCTCAACCCTGAAGTGTGATGAAAAGAAAACACTGTCTGACTGGGTAGGTCCTTGAAAAATAATAGGATAGGTTCCACACCGTACATGTGCATAAGGAACGTTGTGAGATATCAAGCCACAGTCTTTGATATCACAAGGGGGCTTTGTCATCTATTATTTATCCATGTGATGTCCTGGGCTAACACGTGTGGAGGAAATGACAGAGCATCCGTTCTGTCGTCAACAGACCCTCTTTTATGGATATGAAGGCCCTCTTTGGGCTGATACCGTCACTGAGCCGCGCGTGGCATCTCATTAGAGGATGCAAAGAGGGCCAAGAGATAAACACACACTGAATCCTCATTGTATGTAACTCTTTCACCCCCCCCCCCAAAAGAAATAGGGTTGTGGATTTAATGAGCACCACCCCCCAACCTTCTGAAGAAAAAAACATGTGCCAAGAGCTCCAGCTGCCCCAGTGCCTCAGACATCGTCCAAATTAGCTGAATTGCTGGCAGCGGACAAGTGCTTTACTAAACAGGTGAAGGACTTGACATAGAAGGACAACCAGCTGAGAGACGCTGTAAACAAACACGTAATGGTAGCTCCATGCTTCGTGCCGTTGTGTGGACCCATCTTATTGTTCAGCTAGTGCTCCTTATGCACTTGCAATTTGAGCCGGAGATCTCCAAGAATCGGATTCCGAGTGGACCTGGCACCGCTATCTGTACTCAAGGCAAATTTATCTCAGAGCCAGTTGGCCATCTGAGAAAATACGCTTTATTTCCCTCCCAAAAATCACTTCAGCCCGCTCGGCTATCGATGGCAGCCGGGTGTCAAGCAACCCAAACCGGGGTTGTTCACCAAGAGGGCTCCGGTAGATTGGCTGCTCTGGAGCTAACTGATATGGACTTGGGCCCAATTTCCTTTGGCTAATTAGCTTGGCCGGCACATCAGTGCCAGTCCTTATCAGCCGCCGGGCCTTGTGTTCACTCTTTCTCCACACCAGGAACACTGTAAAACAGCACGCCCCTCGAGCCCAGTCCCGATGCTGACAGCTACTGTATCTCCCTGTGTGTATTTATAGACTTCACCGCGGCGTATGCTATCTCATGGCTGGACTGGAAACAGTGGTCCACGTCAAGGTGAGACTTGCCAAAAGCTTGGCGTAAACAGAAATAGTGGGTTCTGAGCGCTTCGAAAGCTGTCACACCGCCGTATTCCGGGAGTGGGGGATCGGTTTGATGGTGACACCAATGCGAATTAGCAAAAGTCAGGGAACAAATCGATGTTAAGCCAAATTGTTTCAAATAACTAGGGATCTAAATTCCCATCTGGTGAGGCTGTTACTACCTAGACACTAATGTAGACTCACAATCACACAAACCAGTGTCTAGTAAACCAATCTCACACTCAACATATCCTGCTGTGTGAAACTACTAACAATGTTTAGTATGTGTTTATACGAGGCTGAATCTAAATGAACCGCAATCTAGTTAATGTGATCCACAGAGGGTGCATTTAAAAGGCCATGCTGCCACATGATTGAGTTCTAGAGCACTGCAGTGCAGGTCCTTTAGGTAAGTTCTGTTCTCATTATTTGGAAATAATAACCAGTCAGAAGCAACTTTGGTTTGAGCTTGGTGGAAAATGTTATTTAATTGTTCTCTGTTTAGTTAAATAACAACATTATGTTTAAATGCAGGACATTTGGTGTCAACTTAGTAAATACAAAAGTGGAGAAAAGCCGTAAAGGAGGCTGCATTATTCTGGAAAAAAGGTGTTGTGCTCTGATGTGACAGATGTTACCATGTATCAGACTAATGGCTAGAGAACAGTGTTATAACAAATACAGAAGATTCCAAGCACTCCACCTAATCTATGAAATGTGTTGAAGGTATGTTATGGCTTTGATTTGTATGTATTCCACTGAAATTGGCTTGTCTACATCGATGGAGTACCTGCTGACTACAGCGGCAGATTAAATACTGAAATAAAGAGACCACCTAAAAAGGTTTTCTGAATGGTTGGATCAATACATACGGTACGCTTGCACTTCAAAATAAAAGCAGAACAGTTAAGTTATAGTAACTGTCTAAATCTAATCCTTGAGTATAGAGCGCAAACAATCTGAAAAAATAAATGTGTTCCACTGTCTCACTTATTTTGGAGATCACGGTACATAAACCAACATAAACAAAACACATATTTTACAGTATATTATACCGCATGAACAAATCCAGTGGAAGTCAATGACAAGAGAGAACCACCATTGCGTTCTTATTTCATTCCTTCTTTCACAAGAACACAAGTATACACATTGTTCATACACAGATGTGCATTGATTTCTGAGATAACTTGTTTAGGATCTGGGAAAGTCCGAAAAAGACGGATAATAACATATGTCGATGTGGATTTATTTAAATAAAATCAAGGTATTTTTCTCTGGTTCTGACAGATACTGTATTGATATTGGTCCTGACAATTTCAAAAATATTAAGATCTTAAAATGTTTTTAAGACTTGACAGACAGAGAAAGGTTTGCCAAAAAAAGTCTCTCAAAGCTCCACTGACGTGCGGTGGATTTGTGCACGCGCTTGTGCGTGTGTTTCCTTTTCCCTTGTGAATGTTCAGATAAATGGTGTCGTAAGAACTAATGGAACAAAGAAAACATCTACGTGTAAAAGAAAATAGTAAACAGATATTGCCAGAAAGCAATTTGACAAAGTATGCAGTGCTGAATAGCAGCTTTCAATTATTGGCTTTGAAAGAAAAAAAATCATTACATTCAGCACATTCCAGTCTACAGTAAAATAGATAGATAAGTTTAAGAATAAGTAATTCAGCACATATAAATATATATATATAGAAATATATAGTATATTTAGGTACATATAAATATATAGTATATTTAGGTACATATATACATTTATATATTTATACATAATTAAATATTCATAAATAAATATATATTTGCATTAGGTATTTTGTCAAGGCTGGAGGTTTTTTATCATACAGCTGTATGAATTACATTCAACAATTCTATTCCTTAATAACCCACTCAGGTGTACACAGAGAGAATGGATGTATACCTTTTTCAAGGCCATTTTGTGGGTAAATTGTCAATCTAAAAAAGTCACAGTCAACTGCTGTGTCATATGCATAATGCACTGCACCTCCTCATGAGAGTGTGAAAGAAAGAAATGAAAGAAAAGGAAGAAATGAAGGACAGGGGCAGACAAACTGAGGCGTTTTAATGTTTCCTGTAATGTGTTTCTTGCCAACATCTATCTCCAGGGGGTCTCATGGACACATACTATATGCAGGTAATGGCGTACAAAGAGCATGCTTACGACTGTACAATGGCTTTCATGACCATTACATTTTAATACAGCAGATAAGTAATGCAGTTAAGAGGTTTTCATGTCTCCCTATGCGAGACCATCACCTATTTAATTTCAAAGGTACATTTATTTTCACTGATGTATTGAATCATGTGCTGGGTTCTCCCACTCTTTTCCTTCAGATGTCAATGGGCCACAGTTATAGCAAAGCAAAATTCCTACCCTTTGGTCTCTTTCCTAAATATTTTCACTTTATGTTCACTTCATTTTGTATTTGTAACAGTTGACTGTGTGTTTTATATATTATTTGTAGCTGGTCGTTATCTTTGAGTGTACCTTTTCTTTCTTTTTTTTTTAAGTCAGATTCTTGTTTTATTAAACAAGTTCAATGTTTTGAAGCCCCTTGACAACACCTGCTATATGTGTTCACCAAAAGAAAGATACTTGAAGCCGTGAAAAATTCTTCACCGCTCTCCACCAATGAAATAAAGGTTGAGTATTTTCACTCTTTCTGTGCAAACGTGCCTGGAGTACTCTGCCAAACCTTGGTGGAGCGTTATTATGGCAAAGCAATCGATAGCACTGTGACTGCTGCCGGGCTCAGTGTCTTTAAAGAAAATCTAAATTAGACTCCCGGGTGAAACATGTGCTTGGATTGTGAACGATCAGCTCCTACTTCCCCCAGCAGTACAACAGTGTGAGCCAAATTGCCCCCCCCCCCTCCTCCTCAAAAAAAATAAAATAAATGTGAAAAGCTGGAGACTTTCAGTATTCCTTCAAAGGAGCTCCCAATATTGCACTCATGTGGAGGATGTTGGGGTCCTATTTGTGAGTAGTGAGCGAAGGGTGGCCGGCCGTACTCCCACCTTATCACCGGGTTAGCACATTCCCTCTGTCATCTTGGAGCAGCACTCCGTGGGGAGATAGGCTGGGAGACTATGTGCATTGGAGTGCAGTGGGTGACTGGGGATCAGGTCCACTGAGGAGCGTCCGGAGTCTGGCTGGCGGTTTGCACGTCTGGACTGAGCTATTCCCAGCACTTATTGATTGAGCACCACTTTCTGGGCCATGCCACACACGTCCAAGGAGCCCCTTAGGGTGATGATCGGGAGGCACACTAACATTTAGCGGCACAAACCATAACTCATAGGTTAAAATGAAGTGTACAGGTGGTAGATGTAGTGAGTCGATGGCTCGATAAGCATTAGTACCATAACAAAGCATCAAATGCACATTTAAATGCGATTGGTTGTTTGAGAACTGATACAGGAAGAAAGGCAATATAGGTGTGTTATGAAATCAATAAATAGCTTTCAGATTTGACTGAACTTGTAATGTCTAGGCCTTTCAAGCCCCAGTACGTGGGTCTGGCACTAAACGTGCATCTACTCTTTTTGTGAAATTAGTTTAGACCTCGGAAATTCTTACGTTTGGCTCAAATAATATACCCCATTTTCTGAACCTATGTACCTGGGCTACAACAATTACAAATGTGTCCAAAGCCAGATTTGTATTGGCTCACAGATATAGGGACAGCTCCGCATTGACTGCTAGGAGCAAGGCCAGCTCTGTATTGACTCCTAGGAGCAAGGCCAACTCTGGTTCTTGATCCAATGCCGACTCTGAAATGACTCCTTGGTGCAAGGCCAGCACTTTATTGACTTATTAATCCAAGGTTGGATCTGTATTGACTCCTATGTACAAGGGCAGATCTGTATTGACTCCCAGACCCAAAGTCAGCATTGGATTGATTTCCAGATCCAAGGCCAGCTCTGTTTTGAGTTATAGGTACCAGGCCAGACCTGTATTGACTCATAGGTCTTAGATCAGCATTGTATTAACTCTTTGGTCCAAAACCTGCTCTGTACTCATTTGTTAGGTCCAGGATTATTTGGTTAAGATGTTGACCAAGGCAAATAAGTATTTTTTAATTACAATTAACCATTGCTGTTTTTTGATGCTGTGGGGTGGCATTGGACGGGCAATCAAAAGGTTGCAGGATTGAATCCCAGACTAGACAAAGTGATAGCCGTTCCTTAAGCTAGGACAATGCTTTTAAACCTAACTGCTGCTCCAAGGTCACAATCACTAGTGGCCGATCACCTGGCTGTGAGTCAACTCTCAATGCACATTTCTAAAATCTGAACAATATAAGCACCATTTCATTCCAGCGGTACTAACTCATCACTAAACAATTGAATTCCTCAAAAGCGGACCTTTAGCCAAGATAATATTTGAAGCTCCAAAAATGAAGGCAGCCGGGGTGGACATCAATTCTATTCTGCAGGACAGACCTGCCCAGACGTGCCACGTCAGCAGGCGACCCTCCCTGCTCTGCCCACAGGTCACCAGGAAAGAGTTAAGAGCACAAACCTGAACCAGGCATTGGAGACGACGGGCAACCCAAAACCAACATGCGCAGCAAAGTGGTGAGGAGCATCCGCCTCCTACTCTACCATGCAATAACTGCACTGGAATGAGTTGGACTTTATTGAGAAGTAACTGACAGGCCGGGCCAGCCCCTAGCAATCCGGCGGCAACAGAACGGCACCAACGCCTACATTACTCCACATGGAGCACTAATCGGCCCCGCAAACGATGGGCAGCCAGGACTGGGGCCAAACAAAACAGGGTCTTTACAGTTTCAAATGTAGCTTGACAGCTGGCTGGCCAAATATACTTTACCGAAGCCTTAATCACGTCTGTCAGGAATGTCACTACTGAGGGGATGCTCGTACACAAGCCAGGATAACAACCGAACACACCAAGAAAGCGCAGAAGCTCCTTTTCAGGGAGGCAGATAACCGCTCAACAGTTTCAACCGCACGCCTTTTCCAGCTGACAACACCCTGAACAACCACTTTGCCCAGACATGTGAAACATAAGGGATGTCACAGTACCTATGTTACTTTTTTTACACTTATTTATTCAACTTTTATAGCAGTTTTCATTGTAAAAAATATCACAAAACGTTTGAAAACGCTCAATAAAATAAAATGACTAAAATAGAATAGGTCTAGACTAAAATCCACGAGAGAGCAGAAGGTCTCCAGTGGCCAGAACAACAATCAAGAAGAACGTGGCTTGCGCAGAGTGAGGACCAATGTGTTAAACAAGGAAAACGGGCAGGCAGCACAGCCCATCCAGCTCTTGGACTCACCAGCACCCCGCCATCTCTACCATCCAACCACAACTTTGAATGTGTCTTTATGTCAACAACCTGTAAACTGTATATTAACAAACTTCAACTGTAAACATAAAGACTGCATGTCTCTCAAAACACGCTGACACAACTGTTGAATTGCCAGTAAGATAAAATGTTTCCTTATTAACGTTTTATTGTATTAATCTACCACAGACATTTGCATTATTTGGGGGTCAGCCCAGTGCTTTAAATTTGCTACAGGACAGAGGTATACGTTTGGATGTGGAGTTTGCCACATATTGCCACTGGATTGCGCTCTGATTGCAATCTTTTTTTGTTACTCCACTGATAATACTTGTGTTGAAACCATCTTGATGTAATCATTGATATAGCCTTGGATCTGGAACACAGCCTCACTTTGTCCTACATATCGTCTGAACCAGGACCAGTTAGTTCCATGGCTCAAAGCTGCGAGGGTATTGGATGTTTGAGCAACACAATAGAGACAGGCATCACTACCGCGGCGGCTGAGAGAGGCGGAGCACCCACTGCTAGGTTGTGTGCAGCGTGCTGGGCTTCAAAGGGTCTGAGGAAAGTACAATGGAATTCAACAGGTTCCATGGGGTGAAAAAATAGAGGCACAAGGATTAATGGCATAAAAATGAGTTATGCCAAACATAATGCAATGTGTTAACCGCATGTTTAGCTGTTACCTGTCCATAGAACTACTGTGTCGCTACTACAGTTGTTACTGTGTTAGTAACATACATTATTAAAGTGTTTTCGCGTTTGCACATCTGACAAATCTCCCGTTTTAGCTTTTATGAATTTAGATGGTTTTAATATATTGCAATGTTCCATTCTCAAGATCAATTTGTTGAAAGCAAAAACCATTTCTGCTGTGGAACAAAAAGTGCGAGCAGCAGAATTTAAGGCTGTTTCCAAAGCAGAACAAGTCTACACCTGTCCTGTCTATCGTATGAGTAATATCCCAGTCTATTCTACTGCCTTCAGGTCCACCCTCCATGTAAAGGCTGTTGTAATGACCTGTGTAGTACAATCTTTCATGTGTATAATTTTGTTTGTTTCCTTGTATTGCCTTGTTTATCATTTGTGACAACACCAGGTTCATCTTAGCTAACGATTGGTAATGTCTAATATAAAAAGTTCTTCTTTTTAAACACAGGCTTAAAGATGTCCAAAAAGCAGCACTTTTAGGAAGGAAGCAGGGCTCAAAATGTAAGAAAACCTGTTGGACTGTAAATGGAACCATGGGCCTACTGCTTTGGTAATATCAATTCATCATTCTCACATGGTAGATGTGAAATCATCATAATGTCAAAAGAATGCACACTGTCACTCGCAGAATATCTACCTATGGTCCTATTCACACTATGATAGTAAAATTCAGACTTGTTGTATATAAGTAAAACTCTAAATAGCGGCTTTCACCTTTAAAGATATTAGCCCGGAATGTGTCACTGTTGGGAGGTCAAAGGATGTTTCCAAGATGCAATTATTAACTTAACTTGATTGATATGTTTGCTATTTAGCTAACCCTAACTACCACAAAAAAAATAGCTTTGATTGTTTCATAAAGTCCATAAACACTGGCCACATTTGTAAAGAAAGTCTTCTCAGCATTACATACTTGTGACCAGATTCTGTCAGTTGGCAGGAGGAGCAAGAAGCTAATTTGTGAAAAAAAAAAATCAGCAACAATAAGTAGTTAGCTAGTTTTTGGTGCAACATATTTAATGATGTGTGCTGTGCTGGTTAGCCAAATCCCTACTATGTTTTGTCATGTTTTACTAGTTCACCAACATTTTCAACTCAGCTATTGTAACTGTCGCAGAATATGTGTTGTTATAACAGGTGATGTGCAATTATAATTTTAAATAACCTGAAGCAAAAATGTTATTCTTGCTTCTTTATTTTCTTGGCCAATAATTATATTACCTGTGATTTCTGTTGAATAGCTAACATACGGTGGTCATGTGATCAAGTGTAATAATCGATAGAACTCTCTCGAACTTTCTGATGCTGAACGCGAAGTAAGTTGATGAAGAGAAAGGGAGCAAAACCAAAAGTTAAACTACTCCTGAGATTCTGGTCAGAAGGCGTACAGTTTTTCACGGTGTTTACTGGTAAAAGAAAGCAATAAATACTCGTCAAACATCAGTATGAGGCGTTGTCCATCTGTCCAAGAAGAATACCTTGGCAGTTAGAGCTATCATGATAACCTTCATATCTGTCCAACTTATGAAATGCACAGGTCCACAAAACATTGTAGTTATGGAATGCTATTGAAGTCTTTCAAGATTACACACAATAACCTTTTATGTATAATAAAAATTAATAATTTAATCTAAATTGAATTATTGGTTTAATTCTATATTTTTACGGGGAACTAAATAATGCTTCAAAACTACCATTTTGGTCTGGATGTGGATTTTTTTTTTCATCATTTATATGAGCAAAATACATGAGTACAATTCCTCTTAATCCTCAGTTAGCGATGCCATTCCGGTTTTAAAATTGAGTGGTTTAGATGACATGGGGCACAAGTTAGCACGTCATGCTTCTCTTGCTCAAAAGCAACACGTTTCGCGCTAAAAGTCACAAACCCCATTGTTTATGTTTCTCATTACCACCATGGACCAGAGGTTGAAAACCTCTTCCAAGGCTTGTTTTAGCAGACCAGAAGACAGGAGCCAAGGCTGAACTGACCCACACCCACCCTGTTTGCCTGCAGAGCATCCCCCCTTTTGTTATACTTTGTGTTAAAAGAACAAACATTGAAAGTACCCTATTTGCATACTTACACAGGATATATTTGCATACATTAATACATGTATAAAAAAGCAGCGGAACAGGGTAGCAACCACCAAACATCTGCACAGCTACCTATGCTGTTTACACTGCCTCATTACATTCTGTTGTCATTTTCTCCTGCATAATTCAACGTGCATACAAAAAAAGAATGCCCACCGATTAAAAAATAAAGCTCTGCTCTAGATTACATCTTTTCATACGTTATTGGCATCTTACATGCTATCACTATTATCCTCCTGTAAAAAAGCACAACCATATAATTGCCATCCAAATAAACATATCTTTTTCGAGAGATGAAAGTGTAGAGAAAACCCAAATGATGTCCTGTTCGGATATAGCAGCGAAGGAAAAGCATTACATTGATTCCATTCCAGCAATAACTGGGGTGAGTTTGACAAGTTAAAGTCTCAAAGTCTTTTTTATTGTCCAATGCACAAAATATCATAGTTTAGTTTCGAGAAGTGAAGTTCTTATGGCACAAGACACAGAAGCATTAGGTCCAATATAAGGGGGATATACAGGCATCTCCTACACTTATGATGCCATTAACATTCCTTGTCCAAAATGTATTTTCCTCAACTCAGTTCTCAATTCAAGACTTAAACAGTGAATTATGAATTAATACTTTAGATCAGTTATATTATAGTACTTTGCAAAAGTTTTAGGTCACTGAGAAAGTGCAGGATAGGGTGGACAATTTTCACAGGAAAGTGTGGAAAGATACAGGGGACGGGTGTTGCTGAAAGGGCAATAGGCCAGATTCAAACTCACACTGATGTTCACATGTGTCGCCGGTACTGGTCCAGACTACTCTAACCAAACAAGGCCACAAACAAGACAACTGCACACTACTGTATATATATATCGCACAATTTGCTGTGATTAATTACTTGTTTTATGTGTTGTAGAAAAACTAATAAACACATTGAAGCAAAGTATATTTTAAATAGAACTCATTATGATGTCTTGTGAACTGTAAACAAAACTACAGAGTAGACATTCCCATCAATTATATGCAGCAACATTCTGAACTAAAAAGCTTTAAGAACCCACCCTAAAACCTAAGCTCTGAACCCTGACAGACTTAATTTACATCACCTGGTAAGCAAGAGGCTGCGAGGGCTCAAAATACTAGAAAAAGGAATGGGACAGCACTATAGTAATGTTGCCTCTGATGAAAGCATTTTGGGAATTTACAAACTATACATAGTTCTGGCCAGGGCCGGCTCTAGGCATTAGCAACGTAAGTGGCCACTTAGGACCCCCATCTGCCAGGGGGCCCTGGATTACTTGCGAGTCCCAGACCACTGGGGAGAGGGGGCCCCCAAATCACATTTTGCTTAGTACCTCCAAATGGCTGGAGCCGGCACTGGTTCTGGCTATATGAACCATCAGTGAACTTTGTTTATACTTACATGTTAACTTTCTTTTTTTTAAACATGCAATCTAAGGGAAAATGTATTTATTGAATTAAGCATACCAGACTCTAACCTCTACCAGACAGCAGCAGTGTAAACAGACCATAGCCTGGGTGGCTGTAGTTTTCAGGCTTTTATGATGTTTCTTGCTTTCCTAAAGCATCTTGTATGTAGATGCGGTGCAGGGAGGGGAGGTGGCACCTGATGATGCGCTTCGCGGACTTCAACACCCTCTGGAGGGCCTTGCGATCTGCAGCAGAGCAGCTGCCGTATCAGGCAGAAATGCAGCCTGAGAGGATGCTATCAACAGTGCACCTGTAGAAGTTGGTGAGAGTTTTTGCAGACATGCCAAACTTCATAAGTCTCCTCAGGAAGTAGGCATTTTTGGGCCGTTTGAAGCACTTCATGATGATGGAGGTCAATGCGACAGGTCGATAGTCATTCAGGCAGGTGATGGAAGGTTTCTTTGGAACAGGACAATGGGGGTCTGTTTAAAGCAGATGGGAACTGCAGACCGAGGAAGGAAGGTTTAATATAAAGATAAAAAACCTCAGCTAGCTAGTCGGTGCACACCCTGAGGAAACAAAGAAAATATCCCTCTCGGTTTAGCATCATGTCATCTGGCCCTGGTGACGTCCGCAGGATCATTCTTTGAAAAGCTCTCCTCACATCAGCCGTGGCTAGGGACAGAGTGCAGTCGTCCTGGTCCTCAGTAAGCCTTCCAGAAGGATAGGTGTTTGTCACCTCAAACCGTGCATGGAGGGTGTGGAGCTTGTCGGGAAGAGAGGTGGCAAGATGGGCATCGTTGCGGTTTCTCCGTCAGTACAAGAGTGTCCTCTGTATATAAATTAATTGGATAGGACTCGATTTGTAGAAATGCAGTGATCACTCATATGATCACTGCATTATATGACCAGACATGGGTGAAATATTCGACGGCCACACTACCCCATAGCACATGCTGTTGTCTATGTCGCATGGACAGTCATTTTAATTTTTGAACTCTTCATCTGATCTCAAGAAAGCCAACACACTGTCAAACATTTCCACTGAAGTGATGAAGTGCTGTTTTTGCTACCTTTTTCCACACCTGTGTAACAAGGTCCTCCTAGCAAAGCGAATGTTATTTTTAGCAGTGATTTAAAATGCAACCTCAACAGGACACATTGTTGTAGGACGTAACGTTCCAGAAAATAGTTTTCTTTCTTTTTTATGGAGCAAATTGATACTTTTGATATACTTTTTAAAAAGTAGTAGAATTAATATTTATCGATTTGAATAGAGTAGCGCATGCACAGACCATGGGCTAGTACTCCTCCAGTTCTCACTTAATTAATGTTTTCAGCAGGCCACTGAGGCAATGCCCTTCTGCGGCTCTGAATGAATGCAGTGGGAAGAGAACTCCTTCCAACTGATAGCAGCTGTGCCCAGGCCTGGCTTCTGTGGTTAAGTGTGTATTTCCCTTTCTCATTCTGCTAAAGTTGACGTAAGCCATATTAAACTTACCTCAACCAGTCAATTCTCTGTGTATAGCTCACTTACTGCAAACCATTCTATGAATGTTTACATTTTCTAAAACATTTTCTGTAAAAGCAGAAGAATGTGTGTTGGTTCAGGGTAGTCATTTTAAGTGTTAATTGTTTTCCCCTTTGTGGCATTAATGAAAACCTGTTGTCTGTGAGCTGCAGAAAAAGAATGTAGTAAAATAGGACTATGTTTCTACCCATTGGTCATACAACATGATAAAGATGTGTAACAATCAGTCAAAAATCTGTTTGTTTGTTTTTTGTTAAAATTCTACTGACCAGGAGTCTATGATACTCAGTTAAGAATTGTTTTAATCCAACACAGTCTAACTAGTTTGGATTTTTACAAGTAGGTATTAGCATAATTACCTACAGTGAACATGTCTGTTTGTGTTTGTGTGTGCGTGTGAGAAAGAGAGGGCAAACGAAAGAAATGGACAAGGTGTCCCAGAAAACTAACATCTGATAATCATTGTAAGTACATTTTCCTTCATCAAAGCCATTAGTTGGCCCAGTCAGTGCCTGAGAAATGTAAGTGAATATATATATATTTGTTTTTTTCTCGAGTGGTGGGGGTGGGAGGGTACACAAGTTAATTAAGATACTCATCAAAGAGGTTTTCATTGGCAAGGACTTTGCTGTCCTGGCTTCAAGGAGACGTTTATTCCACCATTGAGGTGCCGAGACAGAGAAGGGTTTTGCCTTGGCAGAACATGAGCTGCCCATCCGTGTGTCAGAGTTAGGAGGAATCAACCATGATTCAAACCTACACTTTGCACCTGCTGTAACAGAAGAGGAGCTGTTCAAATAAGTTGTTAATAGCATCTAGCCTGTTCTTGGCACATTGAAAAAAACTGATCTTGGAAGACACAAGAAAGTATGAATAAATAAGCCAATAAATATGAGTTACACAAAATGCTAACTATAAAAAAAATTGGGATCTAGAGAGCATGTTGCTTGTTAGCTGACAGCAAGGTGTTGAGGACAGGCAGGAGATTGCAGTACTTTCAGTCTTTCATGACATGTCCTCTGTGTATGACTGAAAATGTATCACTAAACCGGACAAAAAAAGCATGTCACCTTTGTCTGAGAGACATTTCCAGTTATGAAAATAATTGGATTGAATAATTTTCATGTTTGACATTTGATAGGTTTTTGTGGCGTTAATTAGAGCATAGCATTTCCAGCAGGCCAGTATTACAAGGTATTGATGCAATGCATCCTGGACCTTGTAAGACATGACATCACATTGAAGGAGGATATATTGTGTGTATGTGTGTTTCTCCCAGTTGTAACCTACGGATAGCTTCAACCAAATACATCCCATAATTTACTCAGAGTTACTTGAGGCCACTTCAGTTTGTGTCAACTTGTCATTCAACCAAAACTTAGAATACCAAACTGTTGCTCAATGTTGGAGATTCATTTTTATGAAACTATTCATGTATATGTTTGTTGTGCTAGAGTCTATACTATATACACAGCAAGCAATGCTGGGGTTGTGTGTTTGATTCCCACTGGGGACTAATACTGAATAATGAAATAAATATGAAAATGCATGCAATCACAACTGCAAGGAAATTGATAAATTTTGAAGGAAATATTCTGGGTGAATCGTAGTCTAAGGATGGCCTGACTACTGTACTGTAAGGTTTATTCCCTGTATGATGTACCTAATAAACACGTTTATGGTAGTACGACTCAAACACCTTGTCAACGTTTCATGTAGAAGACAGGCATTCACCACCCCGCCCCTTTTGGCGCATCAAGGCAACGTTCCATTGAGGTTCGTCCCATCATACAATGTTAAATGAGGACCTTGGCCACAGGGACAGCTGGCGTGTTGTTGATTCAACAAGAATATTATCAGAGGACGTTAAGCCTTGGCGCACATCCTCTCAGCCTCCATATGAATCCCTAAAATAATTAATTGTTGCCTCTTTGATAACATCAGTAACGCTGACTCCCTATCAATAATCCCCCGGCCTTTTCAAATCTTCCCTCCTAATTGCTTATCTGGTGAAGGGCTCCGGCACCACAGAAAATGTAGTCCACCCACCCAAGGTTATCTGAGGTAGACAAGTGGGAGGCTGGAAGAAAAGACTAGTAAATAGCACTTTGCGCTAGCTGTGCCAAGACACTGCAAGGCATTTGCTCTTTTTGTGCTGCTCTTCAGATTTCTGCGTGTCTCTTGTCTTTTTATTTAAATAAACACCCCATGCCTGCACTTTCCCCTGAACAGTAATGCAGACTTGAGTTTTTGAGGGCTGATGAAGGTGAAAGGGATATCCTCTTATCTTAAAAAAAATTATATTGGCAGACGACTAGAGATTGGTCATTAAATCACATTTCTTCTGGGTAATATGACAGTATTGATTTAATAGAGAAGTGTCAGTGTCGTCAGGAAGAAAATCCCTACTGACAATGCCATCCCCTCCCCGGGGTGATGCTTGACCAACATAAACTCCCCGATGGAGCTCCCAGCCAAATGTAAGCCAGTGACACAGAAAGGGTTCGAGGTCAGACCGTGGTGGACATCCTGTCACTGTGAAAAAGATCACAGTGCCACCTGGGAGACATTACAATTACATATCTAATAATCTTTTAAGCCTCTCTATTACCTTAACCTTTCTCTTTTGAGCTGCTGGAGAAGATGGATAGTTCAAGTTTCCTGGCTTAAGAGTTCCAGCGGCGGAAACAAACAGATGGATATGTAAGAATGTTCATTCCCTCTGATAGGGATTTAAAGCCTAGGATTCCAAATTAGAATTAAACTGTTCAAATACTTGAACACATAACATATTGAGTGCACAAATTTGAATACAACATTTCCAAGATTCTTTCGGAAGATCCCAAAGCTTTGAGTTTACAGTAGTAAAACTCAAGCACAAAATAATTGTGAAATAGAGGTAAAGAGAAACAAGCAAAGAACATGCTGCAAAAGAAACACAGACATTTTAGATGTTTTACTCCAGAAAAAAAGGATTAACAAAGATTGATCCACAGACACGATTTGCGCCCATCATGAGTGTTCTCATAATGTCCTCTGTGGGTTTTCTATTTGAAGATGCCTATGCTTTTAGGGTTATAGGGAGTTAGGTATATAGCTAATATATTGTGTTTATATTTTTGGGGTTTATCCCTGTTTCAATTAATCCAATATTAGCAAATAGTAGGCTAAAACACATTGCGAAAACACAAATTTAGAAATTATATATCAAAATGACAGTCTTCTTTAAATGCTAAGCCATATCCATTCTCCTACATAATTTTATTTTACTCCACATATACAGCCTATATGAAAGGCATTTATAACCACCCAGTTCTAAAACAAATATGTAGATAACATGAATTGGAAGTGGTCAGAGACCCTTGACTGTGGAATTAGCTTCGCTTGGGTCTGAGAGAGATTTGGAATCCCCTCTTGCCTACATTGTGAGCAATATCTTTCCATTAGCATAACATTACAATGGTGGAGTGTAGTCACTGCCTAAGGGGTTGGCCGAGATCAGTCTAATTTCCCTGTGTCAGCAAATCTGATGACTCCCTGAAAGTTTAATCATGCCACCAGGGGTAGAATCGGCCAGATGAGGTACGGACGACATATTTGCACTTTCCCCCAGAGCAAAACACCTTATGAAGGCAACTGGCGCAAACCTTCTGGCTGTTAATAACGAAAACACATTATGTCAACCGGACATCTACCTTGCTGCGGTGCAGTATATAAACAGGTAGGCTTTCACTAACCCCTATTTAAGTGTCAAGTATTCTCACTGTCTAATACCCATTATAAAACAGCAGTGAATACTCCCACTGTCGTTTTTCCTGTCTATGGGGTCTGGTCTAGGCCAGAATTTCTTAACAGAGAGGTCCTGACCCAAGTTTGTGTCAAAATCAGTTGCAAGGGTTGTTCACCCAGTGTGCAGGTCTCACTCTTCCAACAAGCTACCTAATTGTTCTTTCATTGCAAATATGTGTTGAGTTTAAAAAGAAAAGACTGGTTCTTTCTTAACTGATCAGTTTATAGCCATTTTTAGCCATCTGTCAAGTTATGTTATCTTTTTTTTAGAACAACACCAAAGCCCAAAGTATGGTGGCCTGTTAATTCATGGTGTAAACGGTAACACAAAGCCAGAGAGGAGGAAGCTGAATAAGAAATGCAAGTCTTTCTTAAATCCAGAATAAGCACAATGGGTTCCTATCGGTTTAAGCAGTCTTGCCAGGATAACAATTCCCACTGTTAAAATCGGGACATTGTTAAAATCGGGACATTGGAAAATCAGTCACGATTTGCGTTTTCATAGACTGTCACTAGCCCTTCTTCGAATGCTTCCCCAGATTCCAGTGGAATGTAGAGGACATTTTACAGCGATTGAGATTGAGGAGCAATGTTTCACATTAACCAAGGTGTATCAAACGCTGAACAATTGTAACAACCAGGAAATAGCACATACTTTGAAAACTTCACCCAGTCCGCCAGTTGGATATTACTAAAGACATTATTATGAACCTTTTTTGATTTGGTGCAAAAAAAACATTTTTGGACTGTTCATAACTGTCCAGCATTATGCATTACAGAATCATATCAGCACACTAACTTGTTCACCTAATCTTGCGTCTTGGCTGAGTTATGTTGTTAGCGTTAGCGGGGATGTTGGATTTGGGTTACGTGTACACCTCGTCAGGTCTCTTCAGCGCACCACAGCCAAGTGGAAAATGTCTGTACACTTCAACCTTATGCAGTAGATTCATCTGTACCATAAGTGTACTGACAGTTATGGGGATATATATCACCTTACCAGCCTAAATTACAATCCTAGACATAGTAAATTGCCATAATACACCACATATAACACACAAGCCTAAGAGATCTAGATCTAAAAATGTTATGAATAGGATGGGCTCTTAGCAACGATGTGAACAATTTGACTGTAGAACCTTAGAACATATGTTGGAATGTTCCATTGTGAGAAAGCCTGTAATGTCCTGATAATATAGGTGTATTTTACTTCCATACTCTTGGTAAAGAACATAAAACACAGAGGAATGATACTTCATTATTTCTAGGTATATTTAGGCATATATGAGGTATTGTACAGCAAACATGTTGTATCTATTATTGTGGGGCCACAGACAACCCGATAAGCGTGTGCAGAGCCAAGAACTCAAGATGGGACACTATATTAGACCTTATAAGGTTAGGATAAAGAATACACTTATGTAATTTTAAGACAGCAAGATAATAGAGTGGGTGTTCTGGACGTTTGGTCTAATATAAATGTTGTTAAAGACATTTGGAGAACTATGGAAAACCAACATGTTGGATTCATGCAAACAAAGAAAAGCCATGCCTTAAGTTCCAGTTTATGATTTTGTTTAGAAATCAAAAGTGGACGGAATCTAAGTAAGCCTGATATGAGATTATTTCCACTAGTTGCTAGACAACATATCTGTTCTTAATTGCATGACGGCCCACCTCATCATTAGGTACTGGATAGATTTTTTTTTCCATTTGATTCCATAAAATCTTTCCCTCTCAGTTAATGCAAACCAATCACGGTCTCGGTGTGGGATGGAACCATATAAAGACATTTTGAAAGTAAACGTGAATTTAATTCCAAGACAAAACAAACACGAACTGTACACGCGAAAATGAAAGGTGCTGAAATGACCAGCAAAGCAACTAACTAACTAAACATAAAACACACTTTGAAAACTTACTAACAAACATGTAGAGTAGCCACAGAACAGGAACAATAAACAAGACAGGACCGTGAACTTTGTTGAGGTGAACAAACAATAAACCATACCGAGTGTGGCTAAAAACCTAACTTAAGTAGGCTCCTCAATCAGAGGCAACTGATCACAGCTGTCTCTGACTGAGGAGCCCACAGTGGCATAGAGGTGGCTAGAGGCACCTCTATACGTCATGTCGTGACTGTGAGCCCGAGGCTCAAAGATGGCCAGGGGCCCCCAGCCAGGACATGACAAAACCAGACATCCTGGACATCTTATTATTATTTTAGGATGAAACAACTGGCACTGTTGGAATGACCCAGATCTGTTAACGATTTAATATATTTATATATATAATATATCAACCTTACAATCAAGAAATTGACATTATCTAACCTTCGATACATACCAAATACTCTGCATTACACAGCCCCTTCACCTAATGAAAATCACGTAACTACCAGCATGGAAAGGTTTGAGGAGCACTTATCTAGTATTTTTTATTGAATTCTTTTTTTTTTAAAGAGAGAAACATAAATAGCATATTCTCCAGTGGCTTGTTTACATTCTACATTCTCATTACGCTGCAGAAAAGATGTGTCCAATCTAATCATGCCCAGGAACCAAACATTTTATTGCTTCCGGGTGTACTTGAGGAGTGACTGTGTAATGCCTCTAGATGTGTGTTTTCGAAAAAGATAAAACAGAGTAGATACAATTTCTGGCTTTGCTAATTGAAAATATAACCGATTTTGCTCCAATTTATTTTCACTAATCTGCATCTTCGAATTGGGCCCTTTCTGACAGATTTGATGTCAAGCTTTTGTCAAAACAAATGTTGGGTGCACTTATATACCTTGTTTACTGAGTTCATGTGCTGGTTATTGCCAAAGTCCTCACTGGACAGGTCCAGATATTAACAATGGAGCGCTTTTCTCCAGTTGTGCATTTTACAAATGTCCTTGAGAATTTAGGCCCATGAAGCTCCTTCATAGAACACATACAAAATACTATCTGAGCAATTGTTAGGATGTACACGTGCAATCTTCCTTTGAGAGAAAAGTAGTGCAAACCTAAGCAAGGGAAAAGTCCCCTCCGTACCTTCAAGCAAAGTGCACATCATACATCCCTACACTAGGTCTTCATTTTACATCCATTCCCACCGCTGGTCTTTTAGCCATAACATACCTAACGGAGGGCAGCTCCCGTCCTGCCTAGTCAAAACTCTTGTCTGTCAAGGCACACCAAAGGTGGAACCTGCTTGCCCTAGATGTCAGGACAATACAGTCCCTGCCCATGTTCCAAAAACCTTTCAAAGACTAAAAGAAAAAATAACTCACAACCCCAAACTACATCAAACTGTTGACTGTAGTAATTGTACTGTGCCTTTATATGTGTCCGTTCATACCCATTGTAGATTAGGCGTAAAATAAATACATTTCTATTTTTGGTGTATGCCTCATGGTAATCGTAAAGAACGCTTAAGAAAGCACTGCTACTGCCACCTACTTGCTTGGAGTATTTTAATAAGCCTAATGCCTGATAAGATGTTTGGAAACAAAGGTCATTAATTTGATTCAAATGGAATGTTCAATCTGACTAAGACAAATAAGATTGACTGCCAGTGCATACATTCTATTCAGCAAGATCCAAAGTGCACTTGTCAGGCAGGCGATCAACAATCACACTGGTCTATCCGGGCCTCATCTTGTTCCCAGACTATTCTGACAAATTAGACACAGTGGCCTGGGAACGAGGTTTATCTGAGCCATAAGATATTTTTTTTTTAAGTTTCCTGAACCATTCCTCCATATCCCACTTTGATTAGGTCAATATATTTGTAGGTTCTCTGAGGCAATAACCCCAATAGTCAACTGGGAAATCTTCAGAAGAATGACTTCAACATTAACCCTGTTGCCTTGAAAGTAACGTGATCCACTGAGGGACGTTGCATGTGGTTAGAAACAACATCCGATTTACAGTGGTGGATATTCAGTCTCTTATATTCAGCATTGCATCCACACCTCGTTGTGTGCATAAACTGCAAGATTGATTGGAATAGTAACATTTTGACTTTCAATATAACCTCTCCTGTTGGCACACCAAAAACCCAGTCATTTTTTTTATCCTGGTTGAGTTTGTACAGGGATTATAGTGTATTTTGAAAAGGTAAATTAACTGTAAACAGTACTCTATCCTCAGGTGTTTGATCTGCATAATTTGCAATAACAAAGCTTTATTCGTCTAGGACAGGGGTGCCCAAACTTGAAGGGCCAAAAATCTAACTTGACTGAGGGCCGTGGGCTGAAAGTAACATTGCATTATACCAAACTATTATATTATATGGTGTGGCGGGCTAAATCAAAGGCCCTAGTTTGGGCACCCCTGGTCTAGGAGCATTGCATCTTTATTTCTCAAATACCACATTGATACACTCTAGTCAGCTCAAGAATGACCACTTCTCAAAATGTATCACATATCAAAATACTTTGAGAATATAGTGTTGTGTGTGTAATGCAAATGCTAACGCATTCAACTAGAGACAAAAAATAATAAAGATCCAGTCTGACATGTCAGAAAAATAATGTTTTAAAATAGTGAAATGTGAAAATGTCAATGTCATTATTTGGCTGAAATAAAATGAAAACAACATTGACTCAATTATTGACTAGTGAGTATGTTCTGCCATCAAAATGTGTCGCTGACTCACCTCACCGGTTTTGCGGGAGAGATAAAAGACATGTTTTAATGCAGAGCATGAGTATAAATTACTTATGTCTACAGAGACTATTAAATTGAATTAATTAAGAAGTAATGATAGGTCTTTAATTGCATTTCCATAACATTATATTAATTTAGAATTCTCTATAGGAGTACAGCTTGAGAGTTCTTCTCATATTGCCAGGGGGTTCTTAGTTTGTATTCAAGTCCAGTAGCACATGTTTTATCCTTACAATAGCTAAGCAAGTAGGAGTTCATTCCTTAGATTTAAATGTATTCCAGAATTCATCCATCTCCTCAGCAACAATACCTTCATAAGCTCTACCACTTTGTGTACTTCAAAGGCGCTAAGACAGAGATTTCTTTGTATGTAAAACAATGAAGGGATGTGCTTTTCTTTCTTTCAGGTTTTTGGAACGCAAAACCTACACAAAAGCCCCAAGAACTACATCAGAATTTAAAATAATACACATCTGGAAAAGTTCTAACTTTTTCCTGTATCCCTCCACGAAGGTTCTTGAATACAAATGATTTTACAGCTCCAACGAAGCCTGGTGAAACCATGGCTAGGAACCTGCCGCGTCTTATTGCCTGCTGGCACGGCACAGATTAGTGGTAAACGGAAAAGAAAAAGGGGTGCGAAGGAGAATGAAAAAATGCAAAAGCTGCTCTCCAGTATTAGAACAGACAGTTGCATTAAGCTTTCTAATAAGATGAGACAGAGAGAACCGTTTCCAAGCTCGTGATCCACACCCCCACCCCCCCAACCCCTTCCGCCAGTTCTGCTATATGTTTTTTTCTATTCTGTCTACTTGTGTCAGGTCATCCTGGCTAGCACAGAAAGAAGCGTGTCGTGGGTTTTTTACTCGTAGGGCATTATTACACTGTCTCGTCCTGACCTAACTTGTACTCGTAATCAACTTCCCGCAGCCTCCTTCTCTCATCGCGGAAGTGATCGCCACAGAGTTGAACCCCTCTGCCGCCTCCGTGCCCCCGCGTGAACCTCCGTTGTTGATGGCCCTTGATGATTTATGAGCAGTGCCACTAGTAATCATGGCAACTCTCGGAATGCATAAGGTACAGGCAGAAGTTCCCCCCCCCACCCCACCCCCCTCACACACATCTCATTCAAACCACTGTGTTTTCTCGGGCCGCACACGGTCTGGGATTCGAACGCATGGCCGCACAATGGCACTGCTAGGTGAGGCTATAAATGGCGCTACACGGACGGTAGTACCTGGCATTCCAGGTTGTAAGTCTTTAGTGGCCTAAAGATTTGCGACTTCAGGAGAAGTCACAAACAATGTTCGTGGCACCAGCCGAAGTGGGCCGCTATCAAGGAAATAAATGCACGCCAAGGTTGCAATGCGGTGCAATAAAAGACAGCTATCAGCTTTATGTGCCCTAGAGGAAGTAGTTGAGAAAGATCTGAGAGCCTTCCATTACTAACCACCGCAGGTGTCTCCCGCCTGAGAGAGGAGTGGGGACGAAGGCCCCTGACTGTTAGGCTTGCGTGTACCCTGCCGAGATGTCCACCGAATGCAGATGGAGTGTGTGTTGAATCGTAACACCGGACCGTAATGAGAGTGGGATGCTATCGCTTGCTGCCTTCTTGAGTAAACATGCAGATTCTGGATGGGTAAAAGCATCCCGGTAAGTCCCCGGAGATCTTCCCTCCGTCGACGGAGCCTTAAACTCCACCAAGAGTCATGCTTCCCTTGCATACGCACCTCCTCTCAACCCATTGCTTGCTTCACTCGAGGCAAGGTGTCACACACGAGAGACAGAGGACCAGAAACCATTTTTCGTATATCAACCCGTGGAGGAAAAAAACACCCGTCTCCTTTGCTGGCGTCACTCCTGCCTGGCAGCCAATCCCAATTGGCAGTGTGCGCGCAGAAGTGTCCCAATGCATTACACCCTTGAGCTGGTTGACCTCTGCATTTACACCTAACAGGCACCATGTTGCCGTGGGCAGAGAGCCGGTTGCATACAGCCCAACATGGCTTCAAAACATGTACACGGCAAGATAAGACGACAGAGCTTCTCAAATCGCTTTGACTTTCAGAACTTTAGAAATGCAGTATGTTCTTGGTTGGCACAGCAGTGAGGCTAGCCCACTGCCAGTTTAGACAGATAGCCAGAAGCAGCAACTGTTAATGTACAATTATGGGGTGAGGCCCGGGCTTCTCAGGAAAACAACAACTTGGTGAGCAAATAAATGCACCGGCTTTCATTTCCATTCATATGAGTGGAGAGATCGTAAACCACAGGATTTTAACGAGTTTAAATATGCAGTATATCTATGCTTGGTTAGCTAGGATTTCTGTGCAGAGCTGAGAGAAAATGCTATTCATCTTGTAGGTAGGCTTGTTCACTGTCAAAATATCTGAAGGAAAACTCTTTCTGTACGGTGGGTTTAAGTGAAATAGCTAAACACTTAAAGTACTTGCTAGTATTTTCATGGAGTATTTTGTATCATTGAGCAGTAAGAGATAAACAAGCCTGATACACAGCCATTTATATGAGCTGTGCTTTTTACAGTGACATCAAGTAATTAAAACTTTAATTAGGCTGAAAAGAGAAACTGTCTCTGATGCGTACTTCCAGGATAACTCACATGAAAGTCAGGTTATGACGTTCCAGTAACACAACCATGTTGTAGCACTGGAATTCCCAGCCTGCTTGGTAAATATGGTAGTGCTGTTGATATAGAGGTGACAAATTAAAATGAAGACGAACATAGTATCTCAGTGAGGTGTGGGTGTGAGCTGCCAGAACAGCTTCAATATGCCTCAGCATGGATGCATGTGTAGATTTGTTAGATTCCTCCACTTGTTTATTCAGGTTTTTACTTCAATTTGTCACCCATAGGTTCTGTAAGTTTGATAGTAGGTGTCAATGGCAGAACATTAAAATTACTTAAACTATAAATGGAAAGTTTGTTCAATGCCATAAACAAAAATAAACTGAAATTAATATTCCAAACTCAATCAACAGATCAAAAAAGGTTGTATTTACCAACACGTCCAAAACCAACACTCCTACGATTAGATGAAACTTTCCTTTTGGATTTGTGCTATTCAACATTTGTGCAGTACAACATGAATCTTGACAGACAGATCACTGAAAGGAGATGCTATAATTACATAATGCCTGTTGTAGATGATTTCCAATAATTATGTTTTTGGGGAAAACATGTTTCCATAAGGATTTTCTTAAAACCATATATGTTCTCTCCGTTGTCACGTTGACAACCTTACATTTTAGTTGTGTGTTGTTGCACCATATTTCAGAAGAAGAATGCTATAATGTTGGTCATATTATTAAAAAAAACATTTAGTTTATTTATGTGATGTTGAAAGGTGGTCTTCTGAGTATTTGCACTTTCTCTGTCTTTTGGTACTAAAAGTGGACCACATGAAAGCTTGAGTGTCCATATGTTAGACTCTTGCCTGCACAATTTACAGTCATTTCATGGAGCTGCTCTCGCAGTTTAATTTCTAACACCATTAGGAAGTTTCATGGGGATTTTACTTCCCGATTTTGATCCATGAGATGTTCCCAAAAAAACTAAGACTAGGCTGTTGATTGCCTGGTTACCTTGAGATAAGAGAAAAGCTTCAAAATTCAAGTCCAAGAGTGAAAACAGTTTATTTTTTTCAGACTGTATTTTCTCGCTTTTAAGTAAGTGCAACATGAATCAATTACTCATGCGAAGGTGGCCCCTCTCAACAATGGACTTGAAAACTGATTCAGTAGCCTTGCATCTTAGATTGCACATACTGCGTCTTACACTTACCGATAAATAACTATGTCTAGTCTTTTTTTACATTTTATTAAGCTGCCTCAAGCATCTGCAGCAGGTTCAAGGACTATGCTGACTGTTCCATAACTTCAAAGATGCTTGGGCGATGAAAGAGGTGATCTGCTTGCGAGTCACTTGCTGCTGTGCTTAGCTACTCGGGCAACGAAGACACCCCAAGAATCAGAAATGAGGGTTGACTCCCTGTCAGTGTCTGACAGGCTGCCAGACGACCCACTGATGCATTTGCCTAATGCAGGAACCCACTCTGTAAAGCCAACCAACCCCTTGCTGAGGCAGAGCCAACCCAACTTCAACATAAAGCACCTATCAATATTCTTCACTCGACCCTGGAAATATAGAAATCCAGCAAGGTTACATCTCGTCATTTGCCCCACATGATCCATTTCCTGGGCTTGTACCACCTAGGTTTATTGCAGAAATCTAGTGTTCCTTGCCCACCAGCTTATGAAACAAACACACAGCATCTAAAACGTTCTCTCTAACAGCCACATTAGAGGAATTATTTAACATCCTTTGATCCGTAATGCAACTAGGTAACCATTTTGTTTAGAATGCAAAACACTGAATTCAATTTAACATTATAGATGTACTGAAAAGATACGCTAAACATAACTGCAAACCACTGAAGGGTGAAATTAAGTCCTAGTTATGTAAATAACAGCTTCAGTTAAATAAAAATATAAAGGTCTACTTCAAATTAATTATTTTCTACTGCCAGACCATTCTTATTTACAGTAACGTCAACTTTCAGTGGAGGAAGTTGGTTAAAAGCATTTAGCTGGGGGTATGCATTAATATGACTTAGCGAGCCACAGGTCCTCGACCAGTGTTGATGAACATTAATAATTATTTCCTTGCTTTCTGTGGACATTTTGAGACATCTTTTTCACTTCATTTCCATTCCGATGTAGTGTGTCGATTTCACAGACCTCCCGGCATCAGTAGATCCTTCAACGAATCTCCACAGCTCCACAGATCAACGTTTTAAGTCATGTGGTGAGGGTCCCCTTGAGCTGAAACAAACTCAGTATTGAAGCGAGTGTCTTGGAACATCCCAGAAACTGTGTACATCTGATTTTCGGTTAAACAATAGATGAGTCATTCTCTGCCCTTCTTGGGTAAAAATGTCAATGCTAACCGGACAATATAAGGTCAGTTTCATCCATACACTCAAAGACCCTCAAACTTAGGCGCTGTGTTTGCCTATTAATATTACAAGGAGAATACACCAGCCTGTCAATAGCTGTGGATATGTATCAAGGAAAATCACAGGGAATTGTTTTGAAAGGCCAACTGTGTAACAATGCCTGAGGCTGTGCAAAGAACAGCTACTGCAGAGATTTAATGGCGACCTTGCCCACCCTTTGTGTGAAGCAGTAGCCACAGGGTGGCAGGTAGGCTAGCTATAGCTAGAGTGTCCGGCTAGCAAATACATTTTTGCTAGTTTGAATCCCTGAGCCGACAAAGTGATGAATCTGCTGTTGTGATCTTAAGCAAGGCACCTAACCATAATTTATTCAGAAAGTCTCAGCTAAATGCCGGAAGTGAGACAGGAGATGCATGATCTGCATTTGTGTGGCAGTTTCAAAATAGGCACAAAAACGAATATAACAGTCTTGTGTCACAGTGCAGTAACCTTGTAATACTGCATCACTAATCACAGTCCTATAACTCTGCATTACACATCACTTATCACAGTCATGTAACTCTGTATTACTCATCACTTATCCCAGTCATGTAACCCTGCATTTCACATCACTTATCACAGTCCTGTAACCCTGCATTAAACATCACATATTACAGTCCTGTAACCCTGCATTACACATCACTTAATACAGTCCCGTAACCCTGCATTACACATCACTTCTTAACGTTCTGTAACCCGGCATTACATATCACTTATCCCAGTCCGGTAACCCTGCATTACACATCACTTATTACAGTCCTGTAACCCTGCATTACACATCACTTATCCCAGTCATGTAACCCTGCATTACACATCACTTATTATAGTCCTGTAACCCTGCATTACACATCACTTATCCCAGTCATGTAACCCGGCATTACACATCACTTATTACAGTCCTGTAACCCTGCATTACACATCACTTATCCCAGTCATGTAACCCTGCATTACACATCACTTATCACAGTCCTGTAACCCTGCATTACACATCACTTATCCCAGTCCTGTAACCCTGCATTACACATCACTTATTACAGTTCTGTAACCCTGCATTACATATCACTTATCCCAGTCCGGTAACCCTGCATTACACATCACTTACTACAGTCCTGTAACTCTGCATTACACATCCCTTATTACAGTCCTGTAACCCTGCATTACACATCACTTATTACAGTCCTGTAACCTTACACACCACTAGATAATAAAATAGAATAATGCACTTTAACGTACAAAATGCATGAACATTTACACAACTCCATGAGTTACACCACAGCTAAGCATCATCAGGCGATTATAGAAATGGGAGCATCTGACGCCACCCAAGGTTGTTACAGAGGACTGCTGCAGTCCTGTAAGGTTGACTTGGTGGAGGAATATGCTGATGTTTTTTGCCCTTGGAGCTGTGCGCTGACACTTCCTCTAAACGGACCTGGGCAGATGCTCCAGGAGGACAACAGGTCACTGGCCTGGAAGTGACCAGCCAATGCCCTGGCAAAAAGCCACGGAACCATTAAGGACTTTTATTCCTGGAGAGAAGAAAACCTCTGCCCGCTTTTGTTCCAAACACAGTGCACAAACGCACGCGGTTCCCCATCCTATCGTTAACAGATAGTCCGGTGGACGTAGCAAAAAAGCAGTGCATCTCTTGGATCGGTGTTGCATGCATGCTGATATTGAACACACAGTCCATTGTGCATGTGTACACGCACATGCCAAAGGGAGAGAGGTCTGGAAGGAGAAATAGAATGTGGTGTGTTTCAAGACGCAATACTCTATTCTCAGTCTTCCCTCTCATGCCAGGGTTGTTACACGCCTTCTGGTCACCTTGTGCTAATGCTGCAATCAAACCAAACACTTGATCTGCAATGAGTGCTTTGTGCTTCATTCAGTCCCGTCTCACTCAGGGGAGAAGAAACTGACCCGTTGAAATGTCCGAGCCGGCGTTGGCTTGCACACATGGCGTGACCGGGAATCATTACGGCAAATCCAAACAGGCGTACTCATGTTCCCTGCCTGAATGGCCTTCGTGGAGAGCCGTTGTCTATATTGATATTGTGGAAACACAACTTGGACTCCAGTCAAGTCCTGACTAACCGAAGTGGAAAGTGGAAAAGTGGTTCTAGCAAGTGAACAGTGTGCTGACAGTCATTTCCTGATTAAATTAAATCCACACCACTCCTGGCATATTTTAAGTAGGCAATTTATTAGTATAATTGTTAATATTATTAATAATAAAGATACATATTAATACGCTGACAATTTAGTTGTTTTATATGATCATTTAAATGAAATGTTAATTCAATCATAGATATTTTCTTTTACAGAAAGAGATAAGGTAAATTGATATGGACAGTCACATAATGAAAACAATTATGCAAAGTCCAACTTATGAAAATCGCAGCTCAACGTCCAATGCAGATGTGGGACCATCCTAAAATAGACATAGTCAACATATAAAATTCAACAAATCTGATTAATAAGGAACAATGACAAAACACGACTCATAAAATCATCCAAGAGCTCCAAGATGTCCGACCAAGTTGTTAGCCATGTTCCTCAAACAAAATGTTTCTTGTAAAAAATGTTTTCCATGATGTGATCTAAAATCACACATTTAGCTATTCGAACAGGTTTATCCATGAATAATAGAAATGCAACTCGGTCATTATTGACATAAAATTATAAACCGTACCTGTGTGGAGGACCTCAGGCATCTACTGGGCAAATACAATTTTGTGTTTCAGAAGCTCCTTTTCTGAAAATGCCATGGATTTGAACAGAGTCTGTGTTCATACAAAAAAAAATCAATAGTGAATTATTTCACAGGCTAATAATAGTTGAACCGGCTAAATGTGCGTCTTTATATTTCAGTGGCCTACTGAAACCTCTTAGGCTACCTCATTTTTGATAAGGTGCCCTGGAGTGATAGAAGGTTACGTCATGGATGTCACAGTAGTTAAAAACCATTTGGAACTGAGCCCTGGAGACAAGGGGCTGGGGGCTGGTGGGTAAGGCACGAGGGAAAACCTTTCTGATACAACTTGACATGCATGACAGCATATTTGTAGGTCATAGGGGGGGAAAAAAGCCTTTTCTAAATGAATCTCAGTTAAATTGCACGTGAGATAATAGTACTTGTTTTTAATAGATGTTTTGGTAGTAGTGCTGGTCTGTGAATTATGGGTTACTTATGGTGAGTGTGTGCGGATGAGTTGGAGTGTGTGTTATGTTTCTTAGTGGTCCATAGGGCTCGAACATACAAAACTATACTGTAAAGCAAAATGGTACTTTTATCTTTCATTTAACAAGAAATGCCATCAACGTTTTTGGAAACTTAACAGTTGGACCATGGATGAACTTTTAGATACATTTTGGCCAGATATGGACTGTCATCTAGTACATATAACATTTTAATATATATCTATATGTTATACACATAAAATCACAGTATAACACCAATTTAATGAAACTTCAGAGATATCAATCTGTCCAATGTTTCCTGACTGGACAATGCCCGGCCTCATGTGGCCAGAGTCTGTAGACAGATTCTGGGGGGAAAAGGCGTTCATTCCATTGACTGGCCCCTTACGTTCCCTAGACCTGAATCCAATTGAGAACCTCTAAGCCGTTGTGTATCACTGCATCCAACGGCGCCACGTAGACCATGTACCCCCAACTAATCACATGAAAGCGATAGGCAAGAACAGGTAGGATAACATTAGGTCATGTTGGCTTCGTGAAAAGGAGCAATTTTGTATTTGACTGGTCGTACTGGTAAGAAATTGTTCCCATCAAACCACATTGTCCTGTAAGAAATGTTATATTTTTCCCCTAGTTACATCGACCACTAAGTGTATTTGCATTCACTAATACATTTCCATAAAGGGGTGACACAAGGGTGCAATCACCAAAAACCTGCTCTGAACAATTTTACATGTGCTCACTTCATTACTCTCTGCCTCAATTAATTATTCATCACTGTCGTCACTTTGCGTCAGGAGCAGTGTACTAAAATCCAAATGACAGGCTGCATTATGCCTGTAGATACCTGAGCCATCAATTCAGCGATCAGATGAATTCTCCCTAATCTGAATGTAGATGTTTATTATAGTGATATAAGGACACATGTTCAGGTAGTCAGGGCTTCCTTGTTATAATGGC
>JACXGK010001729.1:38773-64606 GCA_016801125.1 Novumbra hubbsi
CCCCCCCCCCCCCCCCAAATAAAGTAAAGTTGTTTTATATTTTGACCTTCGAAATCAGAACAACTCTATAATCTCTGAATTGTTGATGTGATGTGGAATTTTGACGTCAGGCAGTTTTGTGACTCGCCCACATAATTACGTGGTGAATGGTTTTGTACAGGCCCCAATGTGTCATTATTAGGCCTGGGAGTGTCACAAAATCTATGAAACCAATCTAACAGTTTGTCTGCAAAATGACGGCTGAGATGATCTTTTCATTGAGTGGCAGTATTTCAACATCTCCATGTTGCTGTTATCACTGTAAACCAAGCTAACTTGTCTACAGAAGTTCACCATGTATGACCCTTTTCAATAACTCCAATGACAATTATCCATAAACAAATCCGTCAATCCAGAGGATAATGATGCTAACACTGTTGTATTGTACGTAAAGGGCTTGCAAGGAACCTTAAACTCATTGGACCACAAGACTCTGAAGTAGAACACCACAGCCGGTCCTCTAGCCAGCAAGGGATCCTCACTCACACTTTGGGCATTATGCTGGAATTAGGCTTCAGACCTCAAATGACTAAATGAGAAAATCTAATTAAATACAGGATTTGTAAAAGTATCTGTGCTGAGGATTACAAAGGATCAGACCTGCTAAATCCTAAGAATAATTTTACAAAACTCTGGTTACATAAACCCTCGGACAACGAAGGCACTCCAAGTAAGGCTACCTTCTTGCTGCCTTGGAAACTAAAAAAAGGCAGACTTTTGTAGATATCAGTTTTCCTGTTTCATATTACAATGGAACAACTGAAGAATTACAAGGCAAGCTGAAAGGCAGCAATCTTTAAATATAATATGTTGATGTTGTTGCTACCAAAATAATTTTAATGTCATCAGAAAATAAAAAAAATCATTTTCGAGCCATAGCCAAGCAATTCACAGAGTGACATTTTTGGGCATCATCTATACGTCTAACTCTACAGCAATTTGACATAATAAACGTGCATGTTTTAATGGATATTTTTGGGAACGGCTGAATCTCCCCCTCACCCTGCATTTCTAATGTTTGGATGCTGAGAGGTGATATTGCTGTTAAATGACGCGTGGTTGAATTTGAGCACAATGCCTCGAGTGAGATGGGACAAGCAAACAACACAGTCATATGGTAAATGTCACTCAATTATAGAAGCCTTGTGAGAGAAACGATGACACATTGCCATTACAAAATGAATCATATCTTAAAAAAGGGTGCAGCCTAGACCTACAGTGTAATAGGCTAACCAGCTAACACCACTGGCCATTCTATGAAAAGGCCCAACTAATGTCTGCTTCAAAGTATGCATAACTTTTGGCAGGATTTTCTTCTCTACTGATAAAATACCTTTAACTAGTCCTGGCATGTTTGTGCCAAATATGCGGCAATATCTAGATATTGCGGTATCTTCAGTTCTACAGTTGTATACCACTGTCACGCATTGACATCACACCAAGTTTGAATATTTAGCTAGACACCATTAAGCATTGTGTTAAACTGACTAAGCTTTCTTTTGAAGTATACTTCCACCACAAATAGCATCAACAAACGGTATAGCTTTTGCCATTGCCAGTTTTAACACTGTATTACCTAGTATTAGCCAATACTAGTATCTTACTACTTGCAATAGCCATTGAGCAAATGCTAGCGAGACTAAAGACAAAAGTTTACAGTGGCAAAGCTATTTCATTTTATGGGACAACAACGTTCATTTCATACACGAATGACACAGACTCAATAGCCAGGTGACGGTAAAATACTTTTTCGACAAGAGAATGGTGGAATTCCCTCATCTTTTACTGCACAAGGGGCTGTGGTCCAAATCACCCCAAACGCATGCCCTGAAGCGTACTTCACAAATCCACCAGAAATAGTAGACCATCCGGGAACGTTTGACCTACTATTTTCCAAGCACTATGGTTTGAGACATACCAGTCTTCTCACATACTAATCTTGCATACTATATTGTACTCAAGTATGCGATTTGAGATTGAGCCTCGGTGTGTACATTCGGCCATGCAGAATAATGCCTTATTCAAGAGGACTGGCCGGGTGTTTGCCTATGCAATTTAGGAACGACTGGCACGTGCATTTAATTCACAAGGACAAGGGAATCGTCAATATAAGGACAAAGATGATGACAAAGAACAATTCTGCGGTTTAAGAATATGTCATGAATGTGATGTTGACCCTTGGCTCTTTTTGATAAAGGGCCTGAGTGAAGCCACCACCTGCAAAACCATTCTCTTTTTCTCGGATTTGTCTCGGTGGGCTCTCCAGTGCACCTGCTGTCACTTTCATTTGCACCAAAATAGGTGACATTGATTCACAATCACTTATGCTTCCTAACTGGACTGACATCTGTGAAATTGTCTTGGTTTTATACTGCGATAATTACGCATTCTCTTTACTTTCTTGAGCAGTGTAGTAATTCAACGGTACATTCCACTGCTGACAGATATTGAAATGAACTATTAATTGAAGAAGTCGCTCAAAAGAATAACCAAATGACACTAGTCAGTGAAGACAAATCATTCATGATTTGCAAATGACTAACTTTGGCCTGTAACAATGAATTTCACATGCTTAGTTATGTTCAGTAGTGTCTTACATTATGTTGTTTTATTGACAAAACATATTTTATAGGAGTTTAATGGATAAAAAAAACAAAAAACTTCTCTGCCGCAAACACAGTGATGGTGCGTACTGGAAACGTAAAAATATACTCGAAAGGCACTCAGGGAAATATGCAAATGAGTCTGGAAACCCTAAAGGCTACCGGCCACGGTCCTAGATTGGGAAGCAATCCCTTTTCACGTGTTTCTGTTGTTCTAAAATTACCAAGCGATTTATGATGGCACATTTTGTAGTGGTTCACCTTGGTTCCAGCTTTGTTACACCACAGTGTGCCCTGCCAGGCAGGGCCCACAAACATGCCAAGAGTATTCATGTAGTGAATATCCTGTTGAAAGATCTCTTTATCCTCCAGAGGTCACAGAAATATTGGGAGTTGGGTGAGTTCGAATAAATGCATGGAGTTTGTAAACGCCAATATCACATTCTAGCTGATGGTAAAACCGCATCGATCAGGAAATGGATCAGGGTGTGTAGAACACAATGTCTTCTTGTCTGCAACGGCATGAACCGTATAAAATATCACATTCTAACACGTTCGTCCTAAACACGCAACATGTATGTATTTACACCGTTTCAAATGAAACCAAGTTCCGGCTGAGAAAAGAAAACATCTTAACATTGTAGTTATGCCAAATGTCACCAGCACTAGAATTTGAAGAGAAAGTGTGTGACTTGATAAAGTAATCACTCCCATGGTTTCTATGGTGTGAGGCAGCAGATTGTTTTCTTTGGGGGGAATAAACCGTGGCAGGTGCCAACTAACTTAAAGGTTGGGGGCACCGGTGTAATTAAAAAGAAAAGCAAGAGCATTGCTCTATAGGCTCAGATGCCATCATTTATTGATACCAACGTTTCAACAGAAAAGCTTCATGGGGGTACCAAGCCACAAGGGGAATGTTTCCTTTTGTTTGTCTGGAGCCCCTACATGAATAAGCTTTCATGAGGTATGATGAGAGTCAAAGTTCCACTGACATAGGCAACTGCCAGAATTCAGCTGAGATAATTGCGAGTTACGCAATGCTTACCTTGTTGAGCATGTTGAAGCTTCTACTGTCTTCTCCTGGAAGTAAAAAAAAACAGAATACCTAAAAGGTGTAGTCTGAGGACGTTTGGGAGTTACAAACTATTTAATGAACCTCCAATTTTGGCCTGAATGTGTAATGTTTTCGGGGACTTGTTTTCACTTTTACAATTAGTGGCTAAACATCCTAAAATGCATATTCAGTAGCATTTATTGCAGTTTGAGGCACAGACTTTATTCACATTGCAAAAGGGGAAAAGCCACAGCGAGGATCTTGTAGTTGTAGATTATAATTAAATTTGTGATTTCCTTCAAAAGCATTTCTTTCTGCTTAGCTCAAGTGGTAGTGAATGATGACTGCTACAACAGGGTTATCCAGATACTCTGCAAAGAAACATTTAAAAATGCAAGCACTTAATCCTGCAAATCCTAAATTTAGGCTAATTATGTGTTTGACTTTAATCTCAATTTAGAAATGTCAGACTAGTGTTACCGGCCTCAGACAGTTTCTGAGGCACGCTGATGTTAAAAAAAGAAAAGCATACAACGGTTTGCATGTAGCAAGCACTGTTGCAGTTTATTTTCTGATCTTCTGCCTTATTTTCTCTTTAAATTCATGTACTTTCACAATTGCATGCATTTACTCAAAAGTAAACATACATTCAAAAACAAAAGTCCATCTGATTTGGTTTCCTTTAACATTAGGTTATCATCCACAATTAGAATGTTGTAATGATCATTGAAATCAACAGCAGAGCAACTTTTTCAGATTACCATGTAATAGCGGATGCATTTCCTCGCCAACCACTTAATACCTAACGGCCATGGTGGGTACTCTCCTCCTAGACCAGGGGTGGGCAAATATTTTGGCACGGGGGCCACATCGGGATTTTGAAATGAAATGGAGGGCCACATTTGTTTTTGTAATTTGTTAATCATAATTGATTTGGAGGCCAGAAAAGGGCATTCCGTGGGCCGGATGGGACAGCCTCGCGGGCCGCATTTGGCCCTCGGGCTGTAGTTTGCCCACCCCTGTCCTAGACTATGTAATTGAATACATGGGCGTTGCCAACTTACGTGCGCATTACTATTTTTTATTACTACTTTAAGATATACAGAACAACTATAAAGAATTAGTACACATTAGACATCAGACAGTAGACATTTGTCAAACATATCTAACATATTGTTTTGATACCTAGTACAGTGTGACAATATAGCCTACATACTTTGAAATTGCACATTTCAATTATGGCAAACTTTCACTCACACTCACACACAAAACCCTTCCAATCACTTACTCAAAAGATGTTTATAGGAATCATGTTTTCAATATTAAAATACAGATATGGCGTTTTACTGACCTGATAAAAAAGAGAAGCAGACAACAGTTAGCATTCACCTTGCTACGATGCAGTTTATTTTCTGATGTTTTACCTGCAAACCCCACTTCTAGCTTCTACATCGCTTTCTACCCGCAGCGCCAACTGTTGGGCAGGTACAGTAGTAACCGCTTTGTTTGTGTATGAAGTAACACAAAAAACAAGAGATGTTTTATTATTACATTTTTAAACCAACACTAGTTTTCAACCAGTTATACTAGCAAAACGTAGCGGCTATGTTTTGGGAGTTAAGGTTAGGCTGTTGCCATGAATTATATATGCTAATATATATTCTATGAGCAAAGCAGGCCAGCAAGGCTGAAAGTCTTATGGGTGTTCAGGGTTTTGTTTCTGCCAAATAATGATTCAGCGTATCAAACCTAATGAGTTGATAATCAAGTGTGTTATTGCTGGACTGGTAAATCAGTGATCAGTGGAGTAAGGCTGGCCACCGCCAGAATGAACTATTTGTAACAGCCTCACGGCACAATGTGAACAGTACAATTGCAGGAAATTTGATTTCAAACTAGAAAATGCTCTCTCGGCCTGATGGCACAACGTGAACAATAGCATAAGATGAGCTATTAAACAGTAATTGTTTCTATCTGCCCACGGCAAAAAGTGTAGCATTGCAGGAAATTAACTTTAAAACTGCAAGTTGGGGTTTGGGGTGCTGAGGTTGGCTCCCCCTGGAATCCCAAGTGCGATAGTCTGGCCCTGTTTTGAAGATATAGTTTATATAAAGAGTATATCAGCAGTCCCCTCTGTATGTTTTGGAACAGTTTTATTTATAGTGGTATTTCCTCCATCTCTCATTCTTTGGATTTGAAATCAAACAACTACGGCAAGGTTAAAGTATACACCCGCAGCTTTTATCTGATTTGTCAAACTACTAAAGATATATGACAAAATAATAAACAAAGTTAGTTCATAATTTTGACGTTACATTGAATTGTCAGAGTACAGATGGCTGTTTGAAATACATAGATGTTTTTGTCATTTGTAAATGGTGAAAACAAACACAAATACTCTCAAATAAAAGCTGAGCACTATAATTGTTTGATTTCAAATACAAACATTTTGGGCATGGAACCAAAAGTAGAGAAAAACACTTATCTTTCCAATACCTATAGAGATTACTGTAAACATTATCTTAGAAATTCTTTTAAAAAATCTAAGCTCTTTTTTAGATTTATGCATTTAGCTGTTTATTTTCTCCAGAGGGAGAATTATCACAGACCCCCCTTATAGAGTGGTCCCTCTGGCTTTGGGCTAAGCCCCAAATGTCCTCAAATCCTAGAAACGCCCCTGGTTAGAGACAAAACCAACCCCCATTGTGATCCTGACAATGTGGATTGAAAAATGCTGCAAATTAGTTCTGAGCTTTCAGGCTTTTGCAGAACCATCAAAAAAAAAATCCATGTCCAATTATTTACCTCAGAAATTGCTTTAGCCAACCTTAATGTCTGGCAACGTCTCCCCAATCCAATCCCATCCCCCAGGCCCTATATGACATAATCAGATCTCTGTGGTGGTATACCGAAGGAAATATTACTATTAGAGAAATTAGACGGGGCCATTATGTTTTGAGAGCACCTTCATTTCCTTCTGCTGGGGGGAGGTGATTGCCCTCCTGCTGTATGCATTAATGGCCAATAAGAGATCCTGATCGAAGAAAGGTGCTTTCAATGTCAGCACCTGTTATCATGTCAGTGAAGAGCCCATGAAGCACTCTACTATACTCTTCTACTGAGACGACAGATTAAAATCAACTCTAGCCCCATCGGGGGACTTTAAAGTCTAAAAATAGCCCCTCTTCATGCTCCCGTGGTGTCCCTTTCATGGGAGTTATCGCATGCAGAGGTGTTAGCGGTGGGATTTGGTGAGTTGAGGAAGCACATATCAAGGATGTTATTAGAACTTGATAACAACATAGTACTATTGATTGGGGCCATGTCATCACCACACAGCGTCCTGAGACGCGGCTCCAAGTACAGCCTTCTATTAATGAACTGATGTGCTAGATAAAAAAGGTTTAATTAGAAGCGGCAGGAGAATGTAGAACGGATGTAGCTGCTGTTTGATTTCTTTTTTGTTTTATGTATTTCTCTGAAATATCAATGTTTCTGATTAAGGGTCTGATTCATCACATCTGTTCTCATTGTACTTAGTTTAGTCAATGTCGAGATATGTGTTTTCCAGCAACCAAATCTGATTACTAACCCAGACGTTGGTGATTAACACCCTCCATTGCAGCCCTGGGCTAATGCACAGAGACAAATCAAAACCCTACCATGTTTAATAACTTAGGATCACTGGTAGGGTGAAAACATCTTTCTTCTGAGGCTGTGTCATTAAAAAAGATTGTGTTGTCAGTCAACTTTTTTATCCCTTTTACAATGAGTCTTTAAAAGACTAAATATGTCTAGCGTTGTGTGTACCATCATATATGCTGACAAATTGTGGAGTTGGTTTGTAAAACGCGTACTCGTACAAAGTGTGAATGTAAGTAAGAGTGTATGAGTGTATGAGTGTATTATTGTGAATACACTGGGATGTAAGTGAGCGCGCTGAATCGTGTGAGTGATCTACGGATAAAATATCAGGCTGTTTGTATAACGAGTTGCATTGGATGGTTACTGAGTGAATGTGTGGACGGGCGAATAGAGGACAAGTTGTAGATTGTTAGTTATAAAATTGTATTTCTCTTTTAATTCTTTTAATTCTTTTTAATTTCTCTTTAATTTCTCTTTAATTTCTCTTTTAATGTCTTGTCTTGTAAGGCACATTGAATTGCTTCTATGTATGAATTGTGCTATATAAATAAACTTCATTGATTGATTGAAATTCTAGTAAAACTAATAAAACTAAGTTCCTAAGCCAGCAATGAATTAAGCTCAACAGGAGCCTATATACAGTACTTTAAATACATATGTGTCAATGATATCGGAACAGTAACCTTTAGCAGCAAAAAAGGAAATACACAAGCACTTATGTTTTAGGGCATTTTGACATAATGTAATGTATTTGTGGAAGATGCAAAAATAAAAACAATTCAGGATTTTGGAATAAGCTTAAATAATTCATATTTTAATGTTATTACAGACCACCCTTTCTCTATTATTCCAGGTTTTATTTATAAATTCCAGCAAATGGATATTTACAATTGGCAAATAACCATATTACTTAATCCTGCACGGCCCCTTAATCACATAAGGCCATGGCTTTCTGGAATAGAGATAAATGTTTACCCTAGTAAAAGAGACAACAGAAAATGAGGAGACTTTTACTCTCCACCTTTCAGAGTTTACAATAATTACAGAGCCACAACAGTAGCATGTTTCAATATTTTGTTTAAATAATGTACATTACATAACTCATGCACTACCTTTTAAGAAAAAAAGGTTTTAAATGTCTGTTTTTGATTCATCTCCTCCAGGAATTTCCCTTCAAATGGCATCATCGCATCTTAATAACTTCAATGTCTGACATAATTTAGTGTTCATACAAATGTTCAAGCGTAGACTGTTGAAAGATGTCAGGCATTTCTGATATAGTATAAAGTATAGTATAAGCAGAAAATGCGTGTGCACTTACAGAGAGATCCCGAAGAAATAAAAACATTGGTGGCTATTCTGACAGTTGGCCTTTTAAAAATGATATTCCAAAATCTCACCACCAAGCCGTTTACCTTACCTCCCAGGTTTGCCAGCCCATGTTCCCTGTTAGTGCCGATATAGTTAGTCTGTAATGGACTCGTTTTTTTATTCTTTTAACACCCCATTTTCCCAATCAGTCCAACAGAGAACACTGATGTTGCAGTTCCAATGTCATAATCTTTGTGTATTTTCATTGTTCCTGTAACTTGGCCCACATATTTCTACTTGCTGAGTCAGCCGGTAAACATGTGTTGATTATAAAAAGGCAAACAAAACGAATAACTCTCTTAGCACCAGTTTTTTTTGTGACTAATCCTCTGTCTCCATCTTTTGCACAAAGCGACAAATCATTAACAAACACAGCAAACAGAATTGTTGAATGACGCGTCTCCTAGTTATGAACCGAGTATGTAGTAAACAGTCCTTATAATATTCGTTATGAATGCAAGCAGTTGGTGCTTTAGAGAGCGATTGAATGGCTCGATTATCATTTAACAATCTGGCCACTTTTTCTCAGCTTTTATTGCTTGATCTCTCTCTACGTCACCTTGACAAAAGCGCAATCTGTTAGCTACAGTTCTGAACAGGGCACATCCTTGCCTCCTCTTCCTTGGTAGGCCGGGAGGATTTGGCATGGGGCCCTGGGATTCACAAACAGTCTGATGGCAGCACCGTAGAGAGCATCTGAACGGCTGCATCATCGCTCGGCATGGCTACGGCACAGCTCTCCATCACGAGGCTCCTCGGGGCCAGTGAACACCAAGGGTCATCACCGGTGCCAAGCTCACTGTCATCCCGTACATCAACACCAAGCATTAGGGCCGGCCATATAGCCACTTTAACTAAATACCAAGAAAGTCTAGGTAGAGTTTCTCTAAAGATTAGGCAGGCCTGTGGTTCTCTATAGAGCAGGTAGGTTAAGGTTTCTTTAGACTAGGTAGGTTGGGGTTAATTATTAGTGGTTGTCTTTAAACTAGGTTTTCTATAGACTAGGTAGATTAGTGGTTTTCTATAGACTAGGTAGATTAGTGGTTTTCTATAGACTAGGTAGATTAGTGGTTTTCTATAGACTAAGTAGATTAGTGGTTTTCTATAGATTAGGTAGATTAGTGGTTTTCTATAGATTAGGTAGATTAGTGGTTTTCTATAGACTAGGTAGATTAGTGGTTTTCTATAGATTAGGTAGATTAGTGGTTTTCTATAGACTAGGTAGATTAGTGGTTTTCTATAGACTAAGTAGATTAGTGGTTTTCTATAGACTAGGTAGATTAGTGGTTTTCTATAGACTAGGTAGATTAGTGGTTTTCTATAGACTAGGTAGATTCGTGGTTTTCTATAGACTAGGTAGATTCGTGGTTTTCTATAGACTAGGTAGATTCGTGGTTTTCTATAGACTAGGTAGATTCGTGGTTTTCTATAGACTAGGTAGATTAGTGGTTTTCTATAGACTAGGTAGATTAGTGGTTTTCTATAGACTAAGTAGATTAGTGGTTTTCTATAGACTAGGTAGATTAGCGGTTTTCTATAGATTAGGTAGATTAGTGGTTTTCTATAGACTAGGTAGATTAGTGGTTTTCTATAGACTAAGTAGATTAGTGGTTTTCTATAGATTAGGTAGATTAGTGGTTTTCTATAGATTAGGTAGATTAGTGGTTTTCTATAGACTAAGTAGATTCGTGGTTTTCTATAGACTAGGTAGATTAGTGGTTTTCTATAGATTAGGTAGATTAATGGTTTTCTATAGACTAAGTAGATTAGTGGTTTTCTATCCTTCTAACCTTGTTTGATGGATCATTTGGTTGTCTGTCCTCCTTGTTCATAGCCATGATCCCAGCACCTAATCAGACACTGAACTCTACCAATGCAAAAACACACACACTGTTTTTACTCATCACACTGCTGTATTTTTTTTCATGCTGTTGCCTAAAAGCCGTGTCAATGTTTGTTATTAATGGTGGCATTTATCATAAGGCCTCTGATCCATGCTTTCAGCCAACACATTATTGATGCAATCTTTTTTTTAGAGCTACCTCACATAAATATGAATCATGAATCAGTAATATAATAGTATAAAATCTAATTTAGTTAGTATGAATCTTAAACATGAATTGCATTAGTTGGAAAGTGTTGGCTGGAACCAAGGGCTAAGCTCTTTCCATATCGACTTAGGAGAGAGTTGTCTCTCTGTAAAGTGTGCTATTAGCCGGGGCGCAACTGCACATTTGCTGAGGGGTGTGCAAGATCAATGTTGGCAGCCCCAAATCCCCCCCACAAAGCACTGTTTTCCATTTTCCCTTTTCTTTGTCTGTTCTGTGCCCCAGAACGCTTCCCTCCTCTATCCATTTTGGTCATGTGACTGTGTCTGTGACAGACTTATGGTAATGTCAGGAAATGAGTGTGAGCGGTTGATATGCAATCACTTGATATAATAAAATTACTTTTTTTTGCTAAACAAAGTGAAATCAAAAAATGTCCATCCATAATGTTTTAACAAATGAGCGTCAGATTTTTTATAACGTTTTATGAAAGATTTTCAAATATTTATTTGAGCACAATGGCGCCCCCCCCTCCCCCAGCATGTTATGTTTACTTGATGATGATGCGGAGGAAGACACTAAAGTTTTCTCGTAAGCGTGACTTGGTCAGGATAAAGCGTATATCACAGATTTTGAGACGTTTGTGTGAGTGCTTTATCAAGGTGAATCTCTTACTGTTATTTTCATGTTGCAATTCCATAGAGAGCCCATGCGACGGTCTCTGGTGAAAATGGTAATTGCCGCCAGAGGAAAGTTAGACCAGTCATTGACATCCTACTCAATTTTGTATTTACTTTTAAATTGCATTTAAAATGCTTCCCGGAGGGATCCAGTACTGAGAGTAGCAACGTCTTTCCAACTGAGGGCCTCTTTAATAGCTTTTACTTTCCTCAACTTGGTTGGTTTTCTGCAGAATAGTTTTTTTTGTGGGAGACGTGTGTGTGTTTGTGTCTGATCCAAGTCTATGTGTACCTTTAAAGTCTGACCCCACAATGTTTGTGGCAGGCCAGCAGTTGGGAAAATATCATTTTAATCATTGAGCATGTTGTTAGAATTGGGGACATGTTGGCGTTTAGGTGTACACTATGTTTATAAACTTTGATTATTAAAGTGAAGGTTAGGTACTGGTTAGGGTGATCTACGAATTGGGGATGGGGATCATTTATTTGTAAGGGTTAGGTCTCCGATCCCCACAAGAAAAGAAATCAAAAGTGGGTGAAAAAAAGACTGTGTGTGTGTATTACAGTTGGCTTATGAAGTGATTGTGTGAGTATGGCTTTCGGCATGTAGTATCAGTAAACACCTCTTCTGATTCCATGCGTGGACCCATCGCGTGTGTTTCCACCCCCTGAGGGAAATCAACTCACTACACTTGTCACCTGACTGACACGGGACACAGAATAGTCCACGGCCCTACATACATACAGGTGAGTGTTGAACATTCAACCCCACTGCCCCAGACATGGATGTGTTGACACTTGGTTCCAGAGGAGGATATCGCAACATGTTTATTCCACTCTTTCCAATTCAGAGTAAGCTCAGCAAGTGCTTTTTCTCCATCCACATCCCTAAGACGTCGCTCTACCAGATGTTTATGTTAACAGCGTTTGTTTGTCTGGTTCTTTTTTGTCTACACCATAACCGACGAGTCCGACTGAAGGAACTAGGCGCCGTGAACCCTGGCTGGAGGATTTCCATTGTGTGCTCCCGGGAGGTTTCTGGCGGCACTGTCCAGAGCTGGTGAGGTTGGTGTCGGACAAGGTTGCCTTGCCTCTACATGCACTAGCGAGTCCTTCGTGAAGGTCTGGCCCCTGTGAGCTTAATCATGGCTGCTGGCCTGTGAATGACTTCTCCTTCAAGCACATAGGTGCTTGTAAGTGCTTACTGGTTGAGCGAACACAGTGACAACAAGCAGAACGGCTAGACAAGATGTGCTTGGGAGAACAACTCTCCGGAGGCTGCCCAGAGAAGTGGATAGCAGGGTAAAACACCAATAAATCATTTAAACAAGTCATGATAAACAGTAGTTTATCATATTTTCTGAAGTGTGTTCTTTATATGTCACACAAAGTAACTCCACCGCGTACAAAACTGTGTAGACAACAAATATGGTGTGGGCATACCCTTATAACAGAAGGGTGTGGGGGCATGCTAGTCTAGAAGTGATGTCTGTGAGTAGAGCTTTGATTGGCCAACTCATCCTTTGCTAGACTTATGATTGGCCAGTTCAAAGTATGAAGTGACATCGTCGTCCTGAGCATTTTTCAAACAGACTGGGTGTATATGACATCTCAAAAACGGCATAATGTAAAGTGTGATGTTCATTGGCAGATTAAACACATTATATAAGCTAAAACTAAAATGTATGTGCAGTCCTCATCCTTCTGTATACTGTGCAATCAAAAAAGACACCTACATATTTAGCTTGGTAGACAAATTATCATTGATGATTTCGAATACAGTAAATTTTCTTTTGATTGATGTTGGACTTGAGACCCTGGAAAACGAATTAGTTGTCCTGCAGGGATGAAAATAATAACACGTGTTCCTCTTTTTTCCCTCTTTGACTTACCAAGTTGGCAGCGCTCCGTCTCGCGCAACAAAATAATGCATGTGTTCTGGCCTTGGGAAACACATGTGCACCAAGGCCACAACATCACTTAACCACGCGTGTCTGGGAGTGTTAGGGGTTTGTAGGTACTAACAAAACAAAAGCGATCCACTTCAAAGCCTTAGAAAGAGAAGTTGGGGGAAATCCAATAGCTTGCTCATTAGTCTGCTCGGGTGCCATTGATGTATATGCTCCCTACAGCATACGGCACCAGGCCTACAATTCTTAAATGAGTCGATGAGTCAGACCTGTGCCCGACACCAGCGCGGCACTGGAACGGCAGCTGCACTCACCATGGAGGCTCCATTTGCAACACTGTCCATCAGCCAACATTTGCATGGTTAAAATAGAGCTAATTTGGCTTTTGTTTGACATGTTTTGGACCGCAAGTAAGGAATACGTGCTTCGTTATGTGGAGATGGAGAAAATGGGTAATGTGTGCAGTAGGCAGAAGTAAAACCAAACGCAGGCAGTAAACCGCCACCAGGCACTTAAGTTAATGACTTTTGCCATGGTTTTCAGGGAAGGCGAGCTTCTACACTTTCTATTTGTATTCCTGATTATAATTTTCTCTTACACGAAAAAATGAAACTACATGATGACAGCCAAACATTTCCAGTGTGTGTACCAAGCGAAAGAAAAGTGGTTACTGTTGTCTAGGCTCGATGGTCATGTCAGAGGACAGTTAAAATAGAGCAGGGCAGTATTGTTGTAAACATTTCAGTTGATGTTATCAAGTAGTGTCTCTTAGCTTTTAGACTATGCCCAGATGATAAATTGCTGTGTTGAGAAAACTTGCCTGCAACAAGGCTAAAAGATGTGGAAATCTGTTGAAATCTCAGCGTTGTGTGCAAATTCATGGAGTGGCAGGTTGTTTTCACAAGACTGTAATGATGTTATGGAAGCAACATCTGGAGTATGGATTCCCTTTGTCTGAAATATCAGAAATTAAGCAATTACCATTACAGTGACAACTGCCTGTAACAGAAAGTCATTCAAAATTAGCAAACCATCATAACAGATAAAACATGAGGAAAAAAGAAGCTGATTAGTTCAGATTAAAGCTACGGAAAAGCAGCTTCTGTTGAGTGCAAGCTGGAACTGAACACAAACAGAAACATACAAACAACCATAAGAGCTACAATGCACTGTACAAAGTATATGGCAGCACTTGCTGGTGAAACGCAGACTTTATTCAATTATTACATTTCTATCAGTTCACTAGGTGGAATGGCCACAAGATAAAATCCCTTGGTCTATACGCGGCACAGTGCCTATTAAGGTTGACCTAGGAACTTTGAGCAATACAATAAATCAGTTTTTACTCCTCCACCTACACTAACTCCGTATTTGGGTAATAACACAAAGATGGTGCTTACCGACAAGAGACGAATACACTTTGACTGATAAAAAACGAAAGCCTGCAGCATGTGTACATTGCTTGACAATCTCTAGAGTTTTTGCCTGAGATATCTTATTTGGTCTGGGCCAACATCAACTTCAATAACTTCATTTTTCTAATACAGGAAATTGCTTTATCTATCGTATTAACGCTGAGATCTGTAAACATCTCCAGTGGTCACCCCAGGCACATTTTATATTGTTTTTTATAATGTTAGTTAAACTGATCAAAATAAATATCCAGTTGTTGTTTCTTTCAGTACTCAGTCAGCGATTTTATCTGTGCGTCCCATGAAACATGGCGCTGGCGCTGCATAGGATGTGGCTTGGATGCCAAAAGTATGGCATTATTGGAAAATATAAAGATTTATGCAACCACTACTGTAAGTTGCTCTGGACAAGTGTGTCTGCTAAATTTCTTAAACCTATACATAAAAGAAAGAATGAAACATTGCCTCTGTATCAATATTGCCAACATATATGACGGTTTTGCAGCAATAGCTTCCAATAATGGTTTATTTATTTTGATATGTCTGCAAACTATGCATTTGCATTTAGAAACCTAATAACCAAATAAAACCATTCCCCTTGTTGAATCAGCAGCAACAGAATTGCAGCAAGACCTGACAACTTAATTATGCCCTGGCATTACTGTCATTTCACATTTGACATTTTAATGATGCCATGTCACGACGTATCATAGCTGTTAGTCGAACTCTGCGAAAGTCAAACCAAAATGGGTAAAGTTAGGATTAAGATGACAACAGCGCAACAGTTTATTTGTACACCCGAATGTATGAAGAAAGGGGCAGGTGAACAGCCATGGTGAGCGGTTTGGAGTCAACTGCCTTGCGCTGCAACAGGGGGAAAAGCTTCTGGTTGACGTTTTTGCCGCCCATTACTATGATGTACATTGTTAATAATGCAAATATGTGAGGCCAATTTGCGATACAAATGTTGTGATTCTATGGTCTTTTCAAAACCACACACAGCATGTGGTGAAAATATTTTAAGACTCAGGTCTACTACACCTGCAATGCCTTTTCTAACTTCACAGGCTGGGCACTCATCATTTCTAACTTCACAGGTAAATGACCTGTATATTTAAGTGGCTAGGTAACTAGACAGAATATCTACACGCAACAAAACCAACATTTTAAATGTTGAACAACACAATCAATGTAGAGGAGTTACAATCTTACCATGGTCAATTAATATAAATGTTGATCACATTTTTATATCTCAAAGCTTTGTGAATCCGGCTTTGAGATACAAAACAATGTGATCAACAGGTAAGGTAGGAGGCAGTGTAGGGGGGCCTTTGTGTCATAATGGTTGAAGGAACACTATGTTTTCATTTGGTAGCACGCTGTGTTCGTCAAGTAAAAACACTTTGTTTACTTTGAGTCAATTTGAAATAAATATGTGAATACTTTTCACAAGAATATGGATGGATGTGTTCTAGAAAGGTATGTCTGTACCATCTAATGCCTGTGTTGACCTGACATTTTGTAGTGAAGGTAATTGTTTTAAAAGCATTATGAAATGTAATGTGTTATCTGTAGCGCAAAATGCCCGGCACAAGGACTATTTGAACAATAAAAATAGATATTTCACAGACAGAATAATTTAGACCACGTTATATCATGGTACAATGTATATTGTCCCGATTTACACTACAAAAGTTCCATTTTTGATTTGTGTTCAGGGCTGAAAAACAAAATTTCTTTGTTACCTGCTGAATCATCACTGCATAGTCTGTAAGAATATGGCCTGGCTTTTACTTAATTGTGCTACAGTGTTAAATCAATTTCTTGTTTAAAAATTGCTGCCCTACTATAAAAAACACCCCATCCTAATGTGCATTGAACAATGTTTGTCGATTATAAATGCAGTATTTGTTTTCCAATGCCGGTTAGAACCCTTGACCGTTGTAGAGTTCTATCAACCTGAAAAAGATGTACAGTGCATAGCATCCATTACAGGACAACCCGTATTCTGAAGTATCCTCCTAAAAGGATGGCGCTTGCTTGTGTCAGTGAGTTGAGGAACAGCATACAACATTATACTGCCTATTTCCCTGGAAGCTTTCTGAACCATCCCTGAATTAATATTCTCTGGCTGTCTCAGCATATTTGGGAGAAGAGCTGGAGCAATCCTCTTTTTACCCATCAATCTCCCCAGAGGTCGTACTGTATATAATGCCACATAGAGCCCCTGTTTGGCACCCAAACCCCTGGGTATAATGGTCCCCTGGAGTACCACTGAAAATTCAGAAACCCAAATAATATTTTCTTTGCCCCTTCAAAACACAATGGCTCATTCCCTCTTCATACGAATCATTCCCACATCCGCCCCCTCATTAGTTTGATAATGCATTTTTTTATGCAACATATTGCTGTAATGTAAACTTAGAAGAGTACATATGTATATAGTAATGGTCTTGGGGAACTGACTGCAGCCCCAGTGATTAATTCACCTGCAGTAAAACACCATTGCCAGCTAGTAACAGAACCTACAATACAGTATGCTCCTTCTAGGAAGAGCAGAAGTGTGACCCTAGTTTCATAGCAGTCACAGACCCTCTTAAAAAAAGGGGAGACCGTAATACAAAAAAAATCTATGTGCACAACACAATCATCTTCCTTGTAATTATCCTCAAGTAGGTTGGCTCGCTAGCTCTTCCACTCAAAAATAAACCCATTTGCAAAAAAAATAGGGTTTGAATTGGCAGTGAGTAACAAATGGCTCCTGGCCTAATACCGAACAGGGCCCACTCCCTGTATATATCTATAATTACAGGGGATCTCAGTCAAGAGGCTATTCTCATGAATGCATCTGAGACACCGTTCTGACTGACCACCTATCTTATTGTTTCCCGGCACCTCACATCTCACGTTACATGGAAAGATGCACCAAGATCCCTGGTGCTTTTACATTCACCTCATAAGCAGTCACACCAACACACACATATACATGCACACACACACACACAGAGACACATACAAAAAGCAAAGACACACATGAAACACACACACACACACATACATTCAGGTGGAATAGGGATGTTTGCATAATATGCTGTGTCTACCATCTATAGCAGAACAATGCTTAATGCGAGCGGGTCTTGGCTCTGTCTTAAATGTCTCAGTGTCGCGCTGGGATCTCTCCCATCAGTCATCCTTCTGCCTCGCCACCATGCATTCCCTATTTCTGGTCAGTGTTTATTGCTTGAGGAGGCTGCTACTGTCATTCGAGTCTGGGATATAATGGTCAGATAGATGGCACCGGGACTCCAGAAACACCTAAGGGGTGGTACTGTTCCCACTGGTTAAAAGATTACCATGGGCCAGGGCAGAATAAATCCTTAGCATGTCAGGGGAACTGTGCTGGGGTCAATTCCATTTCAATTCCAGTCATTTTTTTCCTTCTACTTCCCAATTGCGAGGCAAGGAGCATTGTTTTTGTTTAAATGTAAAAGGAGTAGGCATCTTTTAACAGTACAAGAATTTCTCATGCCATTTTGGAATGCATTTCAGTACTTCACCACATTCTTTATTTGGGTCAATAGGATTGCAAACCTATAACTTTGATGAAATACTTCATCAGGTCTCTAATCACCTACTGCTATGTTCGCTTGAGCGAGAAGATGGGGGAACGCTGTTGACTGGTTGTCTAGGTAACGTGCAGTTGAACTGCAAGGCAAAGACAGACATACGCAGGTTCGACTTGGCTCAAAGAAACAAAATAAACAGCTTTTGTAGTAAAGTAGTTTAGAGCAGCGGTGACTGGTGGTAGGGTCTAGGTAGAAGACATAGCCGGAGAGGGGTGGGGGTCATAGGCAGTAAGATAGGGTTTTGAGCGGACCGAAAACTATCACCTCTTATTCATCGCACACACACCCTCACTCTTAGGGACAGAACCTTGTTCCTTTCTCAGGCAGCACAAGGCAAGCCGTGACTGTAGAGGCAAGGGTCCCCAGACACACACTCGGGTAGTGTGACTCGTGGCAATAGCGGTGCTAGTGCCGCCATTGGACAGAGGCTAGGAGTGCTCTTCTCAGGTAGGATGCAAGGCAGATTGTGATGAGAGCCCCGGCCAATAAGCTCACCGTCCTGTTCAATCGCGAGCATTGATTCCGGTCACTTTGCTGTTACTATGTTATAATCCACCATTTTGTTTAGCGCAATGTTGTTCAATTCACCGCCAGTTGTTGTTATGATGTGAAAGCATCTACATGGTCAGTATTCAGTACAATGTTCCACACCTGTCCAACTGAAAGAAAACCGCCAGTTGCTACCTTGGTTACCCCTTAGCTCACAGGAAAAATTTGACCTTTTTAGAAAAGCAATTCCCCGCTTGTCTGCTTGATTTATTCAATTACAATACTACATTTAAGAAAAGTATTAGATGCTAAGAATTTCTACCTGATCCCAAATGTTTTTCATTGCATTGTATGTAGTGCTTCACTCAAGACCCTTCAAGAGACAGCGCTAACAATATAACCATGTGAATGTTTGCTACCTAGCAATTGACCTGGAGAATTCTATTGTAGACCACATGAAGAAATACAATATATTCAAACAAGCAGTGAATGGATTTACCAACATATCATATCCATAGATCTAAAAGTAATGAAGTGTGTGTATTTGCAACCCCATACACGCAAAGTAGCTTGAAGTCACAGGGATCTTCAGGCAGGCAATATCTCCTGACCCAGGACCATTATGAATCATAGCTTCGGATTTTTGCATGCACACTGAGCTGGAGTTTTTCTGTGTGTTTTGTTATTTCTGTGAATCAACAAATGAACAACATAGTGCCGGTCAATTGTTTTCCTCCAATTTGTGTGTGGCCACAGAATATTTCTTCTTATGATGAGAATGTCGTTGGGGAGGATGTAAGGTGTTTCGGTAATGTGATTGTAATAATGGCCTTGTACCAATGTTGCCTCATTTCTCGTTTTGTTTCTTTCACAGCACAAACAAAAAAACACCCGCCTCAGGAATTGATGTTGTGTTGTGATTGATAGCGTTGACGCATGAGGCTCTTCCACTCAATATATAACTTGGAAATGAGACCAGGAGTGGATGAATCTATTCTATGGAAAAAAGGGGAAGGGAAAATGAAGGCATGGAAATCCTCATAGATTGATTTTCCCGTGCTGATTTGAAATAGAATACACATTGATTGCTTTTGGAAGAAAGGGGTGAAGGGTGAGATGTGGTGTATGCAGTAGGATGATAACAAAGTGGTTTGAAACCGTCACTCTAAGTAGGTCGAGGAGCCAAGGGGTTAGAGAAAGAAACACAGAGGTGACCTGTTAATTGAGTGAGCAAGGTGACATTATCCCTGAATCGGAGCGGGAATCTACCTCCCTTGAACCTGCAGGCACTGTGCTATTGTAAGAAGGAAGAACTGGATCTTTAAGAGAGTCACTATAGCTCATTAGCATACAGAAATGGATATTGCCTCCCCAGATACTTTGCCAGACCTAATGATACTCCTTCAATACCTCATTCTCACAGCCGGAGTCCCCAAACATTCAGATGATGATTGACACAGTGTGAATGGAAGAAAAAGTATTTTATTTCCAAAATGGATTTGGAATATCCAACAAGAAAACGAAACTCTCCCCCTCCAACAACAGGAAATAATCTGTATAATCCCCACACACCGTTTTTCAGAGTTTTTAAAAACGCTATTTGTGACACCATATTGGCCATGAGGGAAATGTCTTTTGGCATTCTCAAGGCATATACAGCATGTAAATAGTCGGTAATGACAAAACCTTTCCACATGCAAAGCAATGAAATGATGCAAAATCACTTCCCCAGAATAAGCATTATTGTTGTCAAACTTTCAGTCAGCCGTTGTCATGGTGGTGGAGTCAATGATAAAAGAAGAGCCTTTTCTCTCATGCTGCTACACTTCCAAGTCCCCCCCAACCCAAAGTACCCATTACTCCGTGAGACTGAAATTGAAGTAAGCTGGATCCCTTTGATGCACATTGAGTTTTCGTCTCTATTTGCCGTCTCATTATATGTCTTCTCTGTGGTTTTAGGTCTCATATTCCATCACATGCCAACAACAAAAACTGGTAAATTGGTTTTGTTTTTTTGTTGTTAAAAGTCCCCATTTCTTTCAAGGATTTCTGGTACGGTATGACACCGTTATGTGTGGCTAATGGAGTTCTGATCAGAAGACGTCTGCAGGGAACGTCTATATTCCCTGTTGAAACCTTCTTGCTGGTTTGCATTGACTTTCAGTGTCTTTATGCTTGCTTTAGACACCCCCAGTATCAACCCCACACTAAACCTCCTAATTGTCCACATAGACTAGCTAATACTAGCCACTTTCGTTAAGGGTAGTGAAAAAGGGGTGGGGATACATGTCATTGTTTCAAATTCATTCTTTTAAAACGGGATTCTACACATTAACAATGTTTTGACTATAACCCCTATCCCATATCTAATCTACCTTGCCAATATGTATGTAATTATCCCTACAGAGCAAACAAATTAGTTAATACATTGTGCTGTAACACCGCCACCCCCCCACAGAAAAAAACATACTTTCCATAATTATCAAATACTGTAGTAAAAACAGCAAGCCAAATAAGGAGGGCAAGAAAATGTTGCTTTAGAGGTAACTACCCCAATTTTATCGGATGCTTTTTTTAATAAAGCTGAATGGCCTACTGAACAAAAAAAAAAAAGGTTTGAATTGTAAGCAAGATAGCCGCATGGATAAAGGCAGGTTCTCTTTGCATTTTCTGCTTTGAGCTTCTCTAGTGGAGTGTGCTTTGTTTGCTACTCACCGACGGGGACCGGTTCCCCTGTAATAATGTGCTGGTTGACTCGTTCAAAGCGGCGAGTCCCGGCCAGTGAGACGACACAGCTCACAGGCATTTTACCAGCACTGCGTTTGCATCCACAGCCAGTGTGTGTCTGTGGTTGGGAGGCCGCGTGACCGAGGATCTCATACCAGGGTTCTTGCATCATGTTCAAAGTCACATTATTTTTAATACACTTTACTAAGACAAACCACAAATATAATTTAAGACCAACATCATTTCCTGGAGACAAATGAGCCCAACTTCAGTATAGGTTTGTATAAAAGTGTTTTCAACACAATACAAGTCGGTTGCATCATTATAAGAGGAGCAGAAGAAGAATTTTTTTTTTTTTAGTAAGAGTAACTTTGTACGTTTTTCACAATTTTTATGTTGCTCCGTAACGGTAATACCTTTTTTAGGGGCGTATTGGGACATACAGAAACCTATACTTCTCCACTTCAATGATCAGTTGTTTGTCATGCTGACAGAAGTAATGCCAGAAGCCTAAAGATCTGAAACAAACATATGCTATTTCAGACAGAATGAACATGCGCTTCAGCCAACAAGAAAGAACCTTAGTGTTACGTGAAGCTTGGACGCTGGACATGACACACAGCGATTTGTCTAGCGGCAGTCGTTTACATCTCATGCATTACAACAGTTGTACGGTAGCTTCTTCTAAGTAAGCTACGTTCAACATCCCCCACCTGGGCCAACCCTAGGCATTAGCAAAATAAACATTTAGGGCCCCAACTGCCAGGGGGCCCCAGGCTGCTACTGAGCACCGAACCGCTAGGGGAAAGGGGGCCCCTAAATACAATTTTGCTTAGGGCACCCAAAAGGCTAGGGCCGGCACTGATCCACCCCCATTGTTTCGTAACACCACCCCAAACTCTTCTGAAGATATGTAGCGTAGTTCTGCTGTTCTATTCATTTCACCGACTAGGTCCACCAAATTGCACCTCGCCTTGTAGTCGTTTTCTGTCGACGCCAACCACCTCTGAAAAGTATCTTCCTCCAACCAGTTCTCCTTAAACTTATATCTCCTCATCTAGGCTCGCCTCCATCCAGCAACGACTGACGACCACAAAACAATAACATTATATTAATGGCGGAGTCTAATTCTAACAAACAAATACATGCTTATAAGATGTTTTATCAGCCTTAAATGCACCATTGGCAAATGTAATACCTACAGCAGATTTACGGTAAATTGAAAAATGTATGACCTTAATTTCCCTGATTTTATTTGAAGACCTTTTAAGGCGAAAACCATAAATACAATAAGCTGTCACTCATTCCCCACTGGCCTGCAGATGTCGTTGTTTATCCACTTGTTGTCCAACATTTAGCACTGTGATAGATGTCCAGCAGAGGGGCCAAGGCCTGTTCACGGACCTCTTATTATATTGATGGTAAGCTCATGAGAATGAAGGTGGATGTGTGTTTCCGTGTGTGTATGTGTGTTTGAGACATTTTATATCCCGTCGCTCTCAAAAAAACATCACAGCAAACTAAAATGAGTAGGAAACAGAAAGTGTTTTTAACACTCAATCAGTTGTATTTAGAAGTCACATAAATAGTTGAACGGAGTCCATTTCTGTGAAACTAAGTTGTTAAACATGATTTAAGGTTAAATATACCTGACTCTGGGTGATTTCACAGTTGGTTAGTACAATATTAGAGAAAGCAAAACATATTAGAGGAAGGAATGTTCAAAGTAAATATGGAATAAGGGTTCCGAGAAAGTACCAATAAAAGGTCATAAATACTTTTTCAAGCCGAGAAATATCACGCATATTATTAAAAAACCGAGAGAATATGGCACAATGATGAATCGGTCTAGAACAGGCTGCCCTCAAAACCTGAGTATCCAGGTGAGAAGGTCATAAGTCAGGGAGGCACAAGATGGCTCTGGTAACACTGATGACACCATCCCTACAGTAATGCATGGTCGTGGGGAAGTTTCTTGGTGTCAGGGCCTAGAAAGCTTGCTAAAATAGAGGGCAAAATGGATGCAGCAATGTACAGAGAAATCCTGGAAGAAAACCAGATGACGTCAGCAGAAATCTGGGACTTGGGACAAGATTAATCTTCTTGCAGGACAATGACCCCAAACACAGCTAAAGCTACACTGTAGGGATAGATTTTTTTGTTTTTTTAAACAAGGTCAATGTCCTAGAGTGGCCCAGTCAAAGCGTGGCCCTCAATCCATTTGAGAATATGTGGAAAAAGTTGAAAATCGCTCTTCACAAAAAGCCCTTATCTAACTTAATGGGTAAATTCAGCTCTGTGTAGATGGGCAAAGCTAGTAGAGATCAAAATAGACTAATTGTCACGGTACCGTCACAGGACGGGACCTTCCCTGTTCGCGTAGCCTTCCGGCGTTCGACGTCGCCGGCCTTTTAGTCACCATCGTGTGTGTTGTGTCCTGTTTTCCCCAAGTCCTGTGAACGCATCCTTCCCTGATTCCTTACAGGTGCTACCTGTTAACTCAGTACTTAAGCCCTTGTGTTTCTAGTCTCTGTGTCCGTGATTGTTACTTGTATGCGTGTCTGCTGGCATATGTGTTTTCAACACAGCCAGTTTATGTTTCTGTTCGTATAACTATTGTGTGCCCCAATAAACGGCACTGTTGAAGGTTTCCCTGGAATTTCCTCTGGAATTCCGGACCCTGGCCGCTGAGTCAGGGTGGTGCGAGCGCGCACTGCGGGACGCGTTTGTGTGCAGTCTTGATGCGGGGGTTCGCCAGGAGCTCGCGTGCCGCGACGTCACCGCCAGTTTGGACGAGCTCATCTCCATGGCCACCCGTCTGGATAACATCATGGCCAGTCGGAGTCAGCAACGGGGACCCAGTCCGTCCATTCCAAATCACCCGCCTGCCACGGAGGCCATGGAGATGTGGTCGTCGCAGGGTCGCTCCCGGGACTCGCCCCCGCATCGGGACGGCGCACCAGACGCACACCCCCCGAGGAGAGGATCCGGGCGAGGTAGGAGCAAACGTGGCACCCATACCTGTCGTCAGGTAACGCGACACCATATCCCGTGGGAGCCATCCGTTGACCACCTTTAAATACCTGTTTCGTTCCCACACATCCCCGTTCGTAATCCGTGCCTAGCTTTAGTCGATTCCGGGGCACCCGGTAATTACATCGATTCCGCCTTTGCCGAACAATACCACATACCACTAAGGGCTGTCTCTCCTCCCATCCCTATCCGGTCCATCGACCAACAGCCGTTAGGCATGGGAGCAGTGACACAAGTCACCGTTCCATTACGCATGCAGTGTGGCCAACATGCAGAGGATATTTCCTTTTACGTAATTTCGGCTCCAACTTTCCCTGTCATATTAGGACTTCCGTGGTTGGCACTGCATGATCCCTCGTTTTCATGGTCACGGCGGGTTCTCACGGGTTGGTCTCATGGGTGTGAGGGGAAGTGCATTGGGGCGTCTATTTGTAGTACTACGGTGGAAAGTCCGTCCACTGTTTCCACTGTGCGCATTCCTCCAAAATATCGAGACCTTGCACGCGTCTTTAGTAAGACGCAGGCCAAAACATTACGCCCACATAGGTCTGGGGATTGCGCGATAGAGCTGCGTGCTGGTTGTGCATTACCCAAGAGCCGAATATATCCCCTGTCTCGCACGGAGACGGAGGTAATGTCTGAGTATATCACCGAGGCATTGCGGCAGGGATACATTCGGTCTTCCACATCACCCGCTTCCTCCAGTTTTTTCTTCGTAAAGAAAAAGGACGGTGGTTTACGTCCGTGCATTGACTACAGAGCGCTGAACGAGGTTACGGTGAGGTATACCTACCCGTTGCCATTGATCGGTCCGCTTATGGAATCAATGCATGGAGCCTGGTTCTTTACGAAGTTGGACTTGCGGAGCGCTTACAATTTAGTCCGTATCCGAGAGGGGGATGAGTGGAAGACGGCATTCAGTACCACGGCCGGACATTATGAGTATCTCGTAATGCCGTACGGTTTGATGAATGCTCCGTCGGTCTTCCAATCCTTCGTGGACGACATATTTCGGAGCATGCGGTGCCAGGGGGTGGTGGTGTATATCGATGACATCTTGATTTACTCTGCCACTCGGGCTGCCCATGTGACCACCGTCCGCGGGGTGTTGAAGAGATTGATGGAGCATGATTTATACGTCAAACTTGAAAAATGTTCTTTCTTCCAGCCATCCACGTCCTTTTTGGGTTATCGCA
>JACXGK010001730.1:0-64448 GCA_016801125.1 Novumbra hubbsi
CCTATCCCTTAGCCATGATACTGCAGTGGTTGGATCCCTATCCCTTAGCCATGATACTGCAGTGGTTGGATCCCTATCCCTTAGCCATGATACTGCAGTGGTTGGATCCCTATCCCTTAGCCATGATACTGCAGTGGTTGGATCCCTATCCCTTAGCCATGATACTGCTGTGGTTGGATGCCTATCCCTTAGCCATGATACTGCAGTGTTTGTTTTTAAGACATTAATGGGATCTTTTTGAAGAGGTCAAGTTTGACAATGAAATTATTATTTAAATTTACTGGAGATTTGTTATAAGAACACAAGTCAGAAGTAGAGCTTTTCGGGTTCCTCTGAAAGGTGCTGCGGTAAAGTTATTGCCTGTGACATTGCGGGACCAGGGTTCAAATCAGGCATGAGGATCACCTCAGGGTTCCTGCGAGGGTGGTTTTATTGGGCAGCACTGTCAGGGTTTGGTGGGTTAGTAGTCAAATATGATTGCCTGGCCTCTCCAATGCTCTAGCATCTCCTTTTGGCAGTGGGAGTGCCTGGGAGCTCCATTTCAGTTTAAACATCCTTTGTTGAGAGCAAGCAACGTGATAAACCAGAACAGCATCTGGCGAGCATTGGAGGACACATATCTCAACATCGGCTTTGGATTAATCAAACTCGAGAACATAAAAATAAAAGGATGTAGTGTGAAAGAGTGTTATATTTGACATTGACTCAGAGCCAGGTAAGGGTGTTTTAATGTCTATGTAATCATCAATGTCATGGATGAACGACCAAAGTCATCATAGTTTTGTTTGACAATGTTTAAAGGGATTGAGATGGACTGTTTTTTTTTTGTTCCCGTTTTTGACCTTTAAAAAGGGAAGGCTATGTAGCTTAATTTTTCTTGCAGTGGCTCTAAAAGGCAATTGGCAGGTGAATACTGCCCATGTGTCTGCCTCTATTTGAATTGTTATTGCAACAGGTGTCTCTGACAGATACAATTTAGAGTGAGGAAAATGTTTTCGGTTGAAGGATAGGCATTTCTTATCTCAGATAACCACTTTTCTCCTGTCATAACCTGTCTCTCCCTCTGAGTTAAGCGGATGTGTTTTTGTGCGTGTGTGTTTGTGTGTGTATGTGTGTGTAGACCCTATCCATTGCAGTGATGCAATGCTGATCACCGGTTGCAGTACAAAATGTAACGCTTCCTACATTTTCTATGCATTTATCAAAGGGGTAAACTGTTGTGCAAAAAGTGAGAAAACCACCTTTACTTGCATGAACTCTCCCCTGCAGCACTCTCCCTGTAATGTGTATGATGTGTACTATACATCTCTGGACCAGAAAGCCAATAGTTGTGTGCCCACACAAAGGTTTATGTTGCCAGTCCACACAAGGAGAACGGTTTGAGGTTTAGGCATTAGAAGTTATGTTTAGGGTTTGGCATTAGGATAAATTTAGGTTATTGAGATTAGAGTTAGATTATGTTTAGTGATCTATGTGTATTTACTGTAAACCTTTGGTCTGTAAGCTATAACTAATATGATAGTTACCCAAGCTATCCAATTATAAAGCTGTATCACAATAATCTAGCCATCTGAAGCCTTGTAGTTTAATTCCTCATAAACTACTTAATATGTCTTTTATATTGTCCAATGTTCTTTTTACCTGGCTATGCAAATGACATAATATCATCAGTCCGATTTGATATAATTTAAAATATAGTATAGCTTTAGAATGGTTGTTTTATTGTAATTGTTAATCATTCATTTTGAATGTTTCAACATAGCATGCATATATTATAATAAATGTACTTTAGATCATGAATTTGGTAAAGCAAACTGGAAAGTGGGATTCTGAGATGAAGGGGCAACAGCAAAATCCTCTGCAATCCAGTATGGTTTATGATGGGAATTTAATGGATATGTGTTTTATGTATTTGAATAGAAGACAGGAACCAATGCGCACTGGATGTCTATTTTAAAACAAACATCTCTATTGCATAGCAATACACAGGTATTCACAACACTATTTAGTGCAGTTTTTTTACTTGAACAGGAATTGAAACGGTGCAGAATTTGTTTGAATCCCCAAATTTCTGAGGGATTTGTTATCATTAACATTTTAGACATTTTGTGTACAGTCTCTTTTGTAGTGACTTACACATTTTAGGGGCAGCTGCTATGTTTAGGTACAAACAGAAAGTATATCCCCTTGCCTACTTGGGATTCTAGAACATTCTGGAGGGCTCTCCTTTTTCATATTTTTCTGGTCTGGACTTCAGGCTGGGGCCAGTTTAGCACCCAGACTCTTTCCACTATGATGCCACATTGTTGTAATGCATGAACCAGAATGTGGTTTGGCATTGTCTTGCTGAAATAGGCAAGGCCTTCTCTGAAAATAAAATTGCCTGAATGGAAGCACATGTTGTTCCAAAACCTGTATTGTTCTGCATTAATAGTGCCTTCACAGATGTGCAAGTCACCAAGCCATGTGCACTAATGCACCCCCATCCCATCACGAATGTTGGCTTTTTACTGTGCACTGAAAACAAGTTGGATTGTCCCTTTACTTTGTAGCCCAGTGGATGCATCCACGATGGCCAAAAATAATTTCAGATTGGGAAAGTTTGATTGGTCAGACAAAAGAACAGTTCTCCACCTTGACTCAGTCCATCCTATATAAGCTCGTTCCCAGAGAAGGCGGTGGCGTTTCTGGATCTTGCTTTTATCTGATTTCTTCTTTGCATGGTAGAGTTTCAACTTTCATTTGATGATGCAGCAAAAAACTGTGTTCAAAGACAATTGTTTTTGAAAGTGTTTGTGAGCCCGCACAGTGATTTCCTCGACAGAATTGTGTCTCTTTTTAATGCAGTTCCATCAGAGGGCCCTTTCTTTTGTATACATACATAGATTTCATCGAATTCTCTGAAACTTTTAATGATACTGTACTGTAGATCACAAGATCTCTAAACTCGTTGCAAATATTTAAGATGAGAAAATAAGTGTCCAGGGTGTCTTTACTTCCAGTTTGTTGGTGCTCCTTTCGCAGCTTTTTTGAAACGTGTATATGTATATTTTTTTCAAGGAACAATAGCAGATTTGATATGTTGTTGTTGTACTAATTTCTATTGAATACAGGGTTTAAATGATTTGCAAATTTTTTCATTGAGTCCTTTATACACAGCATCCCAACTTTATGGGAAATGGGGTTTTACTTTATTGGAATTATTCATATTTTAATTATATTTGCTGATTCAGAAGAACGGGCAAAGTTTGTTTTACCTTGGCGAAGTTGCTTTAACATTAGTCTGTGAAGTAGCAGTTTAAGGTCACCTTTTTCCTTTTTGTGATTGACCCACGGCTCATTTGTTGTTGTTCCAACAGCCAAAAATCGTAAAGAATCCTAGATACTAGATATTGAATGTGAAGCCCCAAAAGTTATTGTTGAATTTGCTTTAGTCTTACTTGGGCTGATAATAAGACTGCCCGCTGGAAACAGATCATTTTTGTCTTTACATATGGCACAATGTGAGTGTACCAAAATGATTCGCGCTTACACTGGTTATTGTTTGGATAATGGCGATACGCAAGTAATGGTTGATGATTGGTTTTATTCGGTAGTGCATCTGCAGGTCATTGCATTGTTTTGCGCTGAGTATACAGATCCCATCACTGTGTGAGAATCAACAGGGATTGAGGCAGGGAAAGAAAACGGAAAATAGACTAATGATATTATTTGGCTCAAGTTGCTGTGTGCACATATCCTTTGATTCCAGGTCACAACCCTCTCTAGGATCATTTGTTGGTACATGGCTATGTAAACTGAAACGTTATGTGAATAATTATGTACAATAAAGACACGTATTCTTCATAGCATATGGTAAAAGGCCTACTGAGACAGAATACAGCAAAGCTATACAACATTGGTGTACAGTTGGTAACAGTATGCCAATAATGTTAAAAATACCGATACGTGTTTTATGCAGTAGCCTAACATAGCAGTTTTTCTTTTTGCCTAGATTGAGAGCACAATCGAAGGAGATAGTAGAACTATCAGATATGAGCAATATTCTCTGTTGATTTACTACAAATACATTCTGACAAATGTTGTGGTATTTTGACAGGAAATTTAAGGGCTGTGACAACCTTGTCTAATGGAGCAACTTGGAGAATGACAGCTCCTGCATTTATTTAATTCCAAGTCAAGCACTGTGCATAGCTTAGTATGTCTAACATAATGTACTGCTCTTAAAACAGAATATTCTTTATTTAGGGGCACATTTAAAAACATTCTAAAAGTGTGCTTAATTTGCAATTAAATACAGTTTATGCGATTTATCACAATTTCTTGACAAATAAAATGTAGAATAATTAACAAGAATGTCTTAAGCCTAATTGCTGTTAATATACTCCACCAGTTGTATATAGAACAATCCGTGGTAGCTTACTGTCGTGTGCACAGCTTACTGCTTTGTGCTCTGCTAATAATGTTAATACATAAATAAAAGGGTTTATTGACGGTAAAAAGTTATACATTCCTTCTCCCCAGTATATTTCAAACTGTCTTTCAAAACTAAAATACTTGAGTGAACCGCTACTCTTAATAATGGGAAGAGGAATGACGCTGTGATAAGAATTTCTGGAATCCAGAATATTTTTTTAATCCTGCCATTGTTGAACTTCCCTACCTCTGTTCACCCCTAAGCCAATCCTTCATGTCAGATGAGAAAAAAGGCTGAAATATTGTATTTTAGACATACATTATACACACATTTTTACCAGTAATTGCATCTCAACTTTGTCATTGTAATACCTGAGTACTTCACTTCTCTTCAGAAGCTTGTATGAGTTGCAGACAACGATTGCTGACACCGGTGGGTTCTTGAGAGGCCACTGAGGCTCAGCAGCACATCCTGAACTGTTGTGTCCTGACAGTCAACGTGACAAAAGACAGTAATGTAATGTTGTCGTCTCTTTCTGATTCTTTCCCTGGCATATCCATAACAGTGTGATGGACACTGTGAGAGCGTTACTTGTTTTTTATTTAGGCCTTCTATCAAGTGGCCCTCCAGACCATTAACTTCATTATCTAGTAGCCCTAGCCATTAACCCTCACAACAAGTAGCCCTTCTAACAAGTGAGCACCTTTACCAGTAGCCTAACAGGCAGTACGTTTTTGATGGCGGCCCTTATTTGTGGAGTTTGGGCCGCTTTACTCCTCTGTTAATTAGGCTGGCAGGTCTGGAACGGGGGGTTGAGGATATGTGGACCTCTGATATTTGTTCTAGTAAACAGTGCTTCCAAGAAGAGTTCTCATCATGGTCACAGTCCCTGTCAGCTATATCTGAGCTACTGCCAGCTTTTACATTTCTTCTGGCCTCGCATGAAATTTGCCAAGCGGAGAAATTGCAATCTTATTGCAATCTGTATGTAATATTATTTGTTTAACACGGTCGAAAGAGTGACCTGAATGGGGACTGAAGGACACCCGGGAGGGGAAGAATCACGAATGATTTTAGACACCATCACACATGGCTGCTCTGGAGAAGAAATGTCCCTGTGTCTCATTTAAGAGGTCACCAGATGGCAGGAAAGTTACCAATCGTTTGTGTTGCCAAATGTGACCCTCTTTAGACTCCGCCTGGCTTTGCACATCATAGTAGCCGGTCTAACCATTTCGCTATCAACCAGACACACATTTTGTTACCCATGTCTGTGTAATGCCGTGTCAACAAGCTGTGTCAAAATGGTTTCGTAGACGAGTTGATTGAATATAACGACATGCTTTGCTTGATCTGTATTTTATGGGTTAGGGGAGGCTATAGAACGGACTTGTGTGGGTGCCTCAGCACAACAGCTCATTGGCGATTCCCAGTGAGCGCCACGCCCCCCCGTGGGCCACCCTCGGCCACCCTGAGCCTCAGAAGGCAGTGTGTCAGCATGAGTGCAGTTCACTTGGAGCATGTCAAATGGCAGCTTTGGGCTAATGGATTTCCCGTGTAACCCTTGGGGGCCACAGGGATGTGTCACTGTTGATAGGAGAGTGGCTCAAGTCCCGCCTGCCATTTACAGACTAGAGAACAGATAACGCAGAGGCGGGTCCAGACAGACAAGCGGACACGATTAAACAACAACCGCGGCTCACCTGTCACTCAGCAGCTCCATTTCCCGACGCAGCCTGTTGATTTAGCCGATTGGAGTCAGGCCCACTTAAACAAAACACACAAGAGTACAGGAACCCATGTGGAGTGTGTCGCCAGACGGGATGTGATAGTGTCAGTGTTATTGTTAAAGGAACAACCCTCTGTTGACTTCTGCATGGCAGACGTGACCTTTTGTGAAACATTGGAGTAACCATTGGGAGGGGAATGTGCTGCGGTGGACTGGGAAAGAGTGGAAACAAACAGACATTACTTACCATCTGCTTCAGTGGGCAGAGAGGGTCAAGTCAGTGCCCACTACCTTCAGAGCATCAGGCTCCCATCAACACTAAGCTAGTCAAGTTTACTTGGTGGACCCTTAAAGTAGCAATGCCCCCGGACATCTCAAATGTTTTGGGATAGATTCACCAGGGACACCCTAATAATCAGAACCCAACTCAAGTTAGATAGGAATATTATACAAGGTGTTTAAATATGAGACTTTAGCAGTGCATGTTTAAATCAAATCATGGGCTCTGGAAAGTGAAAACAATAAATTCTAACACCTTGGAAACAGAGGCAAAAGATAATTCAAGCGGATCTACTGCAATTTGACATATTCTGGAATGGGGCAAAGACATTTTTGTTGTTGCAGCTTTAAAACTAATATTCTTCGATTCAACACATTGTGCCATGAGGCCAAAAAAATCCTTATTTTGTAGCTTAAAGTTTATGAATAAATCAACAATAAATGATCCAAATAAAAAACTTTTATGTTGAAATCTCTACATACCAATCTATATTTCTATATGAACACCATATTGTATAAAAGCTCAACCAAGGTTTGACCCATCAGAAAGTCAAGAATCTGGTTGCGAGGGACTTTGTCCATCCCAGGCCTCCCAGTGCTTTTAAGGCACTGTGGTGTTAAAACTCTAACTTTAGTAACAGTATTCTCACATAGGTGTTACTCTGGTCCCGGTAGGAGAGGACAGTGTGAAGTGAGGTACGAATAAAGTAAAATTGTTGTCCTGCTATGTATTGGGTCCACCAGAGTGGCAGATATGACAGGCGATGTGGTTCTCTAACAACCTCCACAAGCACTTCTGAATGAGGCAAATAGCCTTTCTAGTGTTTACATTCTGGACAGTCCTAATCTGGTTGACCACGAAGTCACCTTGCTCACATTAGCAGCAGGAGCACTAGCCTGAAGTTCTATTTTGTTTTCCTGAAAACGTGTGATGGTGACTAGCATATCTGGGAGTAATGTCCCTTTGTCTGTTATGCAGCTGGTTTAGCCTATAATTCGTTATTGTTTGTAGTCCCTGACAGATTATGTTCCTGTCTGACCCACTGTGTTGTGACTATAACTAGGTCATAGCAGAAGTCTTTGTGGTGTGTTGGTGATATTATGGAGAGAACTCTTCTGAAATTCCCTTTGTTTGTGTCTTCAACTAATAAAAGTGGCCTTAAGATACACAGCTTCCAGTTTGCTCACATTAATTCCTAAAGTGTTCTCACATTAATTCCAAAAGTGTGTCAGCTTGGGAAGGGATGTACACTGTTATGAGAATGAATTATTAACATTTTCTGCTGGGCGTAAGGGTTGTGAGGTGTTTGAACTCAAAATGTTTTGAGTTCTATGTTACGATAATCACAATGAGTTATTGACCTTGATAGGACCTTCACCTTGTCTACCTACTGGAGTGTAGTCTACTCCATCCAATTATATTGACATCCTTGGTAAATATGAGCAAAACAGGTGGTGAAAAAAAAGTGGTGAAAAAAATTGCTTGCTGTTTATCCTCTGGGTCTTTCATTGAAAATATTTTTTTAAATATCTATGAAAACAAGTTAAACAATTTAATGAAAGAAACTTTATCAATTATTTCTATAAAAAACATGGAAAACATGACTAGAAAGTTGCCATATTTAATGGTAACACTTAAGTGGGAAGCATTGACCTTTTGTTTCACTTTGGTATAAATATGTGTTGGCACAAAGGCCAAATTCACATAGTCCTCCTTCAATATGGAAAAGACCGGAGAAAACAGTTATCATACAGTATGCAAAAACTTAAATAAACAATATGTCTATAAAAATATTTCAGTGGTTGAAAATGCAATGTTCCACAATCATTTAAAAGTTTAAAGCCACTGGAGATGTTAACAATTGGCCAGGAATTGTATATACCGACTCCATGCGCAAGTGATTCGGCGGTTCAAGTGTCCAAAAAATCTCCAAGGATCACAGTTGTGAAATGGAAGACGTTAGTTGGATCTCCGGATCAAAAATACAAAATTCGAACTAGATCAGATGTTTGTTAATATTTGAATGACTGGTCAAGGGGATAAATAAATATTCTATTGACAGCCCTTAATGTTAATATTTTCCAAAGGTGTTAGTTTAGGGTCTGTGAAAAAGGCAGAGAACCCAGACATTGAAAATGTATCAGAGGGTGATAGCCAAGACTAATTGTAAGTAAAGTATATTAAAGCTCTTAATATCCCTCTGTAAGGTCACCTTACGTTTTTCAATTTTGTTATTGGACATTTGTGAGGAAACACCTGCTCAATTGTCCATTATCGTGAGAACTAAGACCCCCTTCTCAGGCATTGATGTTTGGAAGAGTCCCGCTTGTAAACTGGCCTGCTCCAAGGGGTAATGGGAACAGAGATTTCCTTTTAAGGAAACTTGATTTTCACAGAATTGCATTGAGTGATCTATGATCAAATGGTTGATAGTAATAATACATGAATAATAGCCAACATTATACAATACATATTTGAATAAAAAATAAAGACTTAAAAGTTGTCAAAGAGCGAGAAACATGGAATGTTTTATGTTTGCCCCATCTTGTCAGTCAAGGACAGCTGAAACGCTGCTTTCATTTTCATTGAGTTCCCTTAAAATGTTATTGCACAATTAGACTAAAGCAAACTCAAGTATTGCAGTAAAAATGCCCTTGAGAGATGTCATTGTTCAGCCACCTATTTGCAGTGAGAGCCCACTGTGGTTGTATGCATCCTGATTGTGTTGTGACTCATTCAGTGAGCCGGCCAGGGGTGTTTTCAGGATACGGCTCCCCTCTGGATTAATAATGGCCGTGCTTTAACTTGGCGCTAGACTACAGTACCGTATCAGTATGGCCGTGTTCCAGCATATTGTTTGGCCCGCCAGCCTGAACAGCTAGCGGCAGAATGAATGACTGCATATCCCCTTACCTTTTGTCCTCTCACAGCAAGGAAAGATGGAGGGTCACAGGAGTATAAAGAGTCTAGTTACTGCATCTGAGTACAGCAAAAAACACCAGTCTGTTGTGTACTGTGCTGTTCTGTTTACTTGTAGACCTCACGCTAACTACAAGGAAGCACGAGAAAGCAACTGTTACGTGTTTGTCTGGTCCACAGTAACAAGGCAAGGAAGTGGCATGTTGACCAGCAGAGTGAGAGAAGCGTGACCTCAAATGGAGTGTTGAATTTGGGCTATGATCCATCTGCCGGTTCGGTGCCCTTGGCAACCCAAGGCTGGTTGCCGATGGTGGTGTGTTAATTAGGACTGTGCAACAGTAAAGTAAACAGGAGGAGTTTGGCTAACATGACAATTACCCCCATCATTATCTTGGATGATAAAAGCTAGGGCTGCTGCATTCATACCCATAACATTATTAACACTTCCTGTGATAAAAGACATCCTTGGGTTATATGGTAAATCAAGACATCCATGTCAGGGTATAAGGGACATTCACTGTAACAGAATGATGCGGAGACTCTGAGATTTGCTATCAAATGTTTGCTAAACAAAAAGCTAGAGCCCAACCGATACGTGATTTTGGCAGTGTCACGCGCACACCACGTGTGTAACTCGCTCTCTCGCTGGCCCCAGAGCTTGTCTATTGAATGCTTTCTGGGATGTTATATATCATTTACGGAGCATCAGGTTGAAACTATTGTAATGCGGGAGACTCCTGGAACCTCCGGGAGAGTTGGGATGTCCGCTATTCATAATGAACGTTTTGCAGGTTCCTATGAGTTTTATTATTTTTTATTTCCAGAAAGAGACAATTGTTGTTGAACAACCGTTCACTATTGTAATTGTAGCAACAACTAAACATGGATTTAACGCTGTATCATGTTTCATTGCATGATCTTGTTTAGTTAGGGAAGCCATGGCTAGCATTCTCATTTGATGGCTTTTGGAGTCAGACTAGGGAGCAGGATTCGTGGACAGATTTTCCCTTTCCCTCACATCGATTGCACAAACATGTGTAGACTACTTACGCATTTTTAGGCTGTTGTTTGTAAACCAGTGCAGAGTAAACACGATTCACCACATCAATTCTCTCCAATGATTTATTGCAAAAGAATTTTGCCATGCTGCAAAAGTCAAGCTATTACTCACCCAAAAAAAAAAAAAAAAATTGCATATGCTAAAAAGCCCTAATTGTTATGTAGCTACATTTTTAACAACTTTAGGAATGTTGTCGAATACGTTTTAGTCATCATTTAAAAGGGAATTTACTAAATAAACTGCTCTGCTGGTTTTACATTGCTGCTTTCGTCCAAGCTAAACACCCCGAGACCGCAAGCTAGTAAACACCTTTTTATGCAACTTTAAAGTTATGTGAACATTTGTGTGCAGATTGGGACCATTTTACACTGGAACATGTATATTTAAGCTAACCTTAAAAAGCAGTTTGTCCCCACTTTTTTACTACTTGCGAGCTCAGCACTTTCTCTTTCAAAACACTTGAAATCTACAACCAAATACATTATTTATTCTATTCTTTGATAAAAACTGTTTTTATGGATTAGAGGATGTAAACTGAGGACTTTTTGTGCCCTCCCACTCTTTGTGATGGTGTGGCAGAGAGGCCGTTTTTACTCTTCCCACTTCAATCAATCAGGCAAGGCAACTCCTCTTCCTTGGAGCTTCTCCCCAGGGCACCTCCAGCCGGCTGATTCTCCCCACACCATGATGGATGATGGGATTGTTGTTCAGCATTCCCGAGCTCCACTGCCAAACTACTGTCTTTTCCGATGGCCATTGTTCTCCGGTCGACTGAAAGAGTCACCTTTAGCCGATTGAAATAAATGAGAGATAACCAAACTGTGACATTAATTACAAACTATATCTCCTGGCTAAAGTACACCAATAAAGGTCCCTAATAACGCATCCATCATAGCATCCAATCCGGTTGTGGCTAAGGGCAGCAGCTAGGGGTCATGTAATGAATGACAGTCAGTGGAGGAACCAGGGAGAGTTAGTGATGCTGTTTAAAAAAAACTTGGAACGTACTGTCAGATGTGTATCTGTGTAATGTAAGTTCAATCTTGATTCCGTAGTTGGGAAAAGTCTTTGACCTGTTGTCTAAACATGGTGCCCATTGAAGGACTGAAATATTTTCTTTTTTACTGGTCAGTGCTATTCAACCTACTAACCATTGTTAAGATGAAAAAAGTCTGTTTCTGTCAGTTTGGTGAGAAACATGCACACTCATTCTGGAGGGCTCTGGCATTGCTCTTCCTGTTCTTCTTTGCACAACGGAGCAGATTCTATGGCCCTGTTCAGCTCTCCTCGTGTAACGACCCGTCTCCTGGTATCTCTTTCATGCTCTTGAGACTGTACTGGAAGAAACAACCCACCATCTTACAGCATGTATTGATGTGTCATCAAGCAAGAGCTGGACCACCTGTGCCTCCAGAATGGGCTGCAGACACCGCCTCATGCTACTAGGAATGAACGGGACACGTGCAAAATGAGATGAATCAGTTACGAATGATCAGGAGAGAGCAATTGTCTGTGGCCACCACCTGCAAAACTATTCCCATTTTGGGTCGTCTTGCTGTTGCCTCTCCAGTGCACCTGTTAGCACTTTAATTTGCACCAAAACAGGTGACATTTATTCACAATCTCTTTCTATATTAACTGGTTGATATCCCTGAAGTTTAATTGACCTGGTGTTATGCTGTGATGATTCTTAATTTTTTTGGAGCAGTGTATAAGGATTCCAATCCAACCGTTAAATAAAACTTAATCAAGCAATGAAGAGTTATCACACATGGAATATCAGTTTTTAGAATCTCCCACGCACAATAACCTGCATAATACAATGTCCTTATTTGTGAGCTACTATGAGCAATGTTTTTGGTGTAATTCCATCTGAAAGTAAAAAAGGTAATGAAAGACAATATTGTGATCAGTCTCTGGTTCAGGGCTTATTAAATGGATGAGGAAAGAATCTGAGCCATATGGAGCAGCTGAAGTTAAGTCAAGGCTATGGGCTGTGAAAAAGAAATATAAGGCAATCCCATTAGAGTTGATGAAAGAAAATGTTTTTGGTATAAAAATGCTCCTTTTAATCACAGACCGGGGAGTTCTCATGCACGCTGTATATTGAACAAGCATGAAAACACATTTATCAGTTTTATAAATGACCAGTACACTCAGAGGACTCACTTGCTGGATGTAAAACAGCAGCCCCCCATATGCAAAACAGGCATTTTACTCCCAAAAAGCCTTTATTATGTTGCTGGCTTGCATATCCAATTACAAAATGCACCTCCCTCATTCAAAGATAGGCCCTAATGAGAATTCTCAGAGGTAGCAATTAGTAACACTAGAGGGTAACCTGATTTAGCTTTTGATGTTTGTCATTGATTACTTTCTTTATAGTAAACTGTATCTGCAATATGGGTGGGGATCATTTCCTTTTGGGGGCTGTGTGCTGCTACTTATCTGGAGTCACCTGTTCCCAGTAATTGGGCTCAGCGCCAAGAGTATTATGAACCTGCACATGAAATGTCTACATAAAACCTCTGGGGAGTGAGTTAAGTCTGTAACAACTTCCTGTAGAGTAATATGAATGTGACATTTTCCTACATTGTGAGATATGTCATTGACAATTTTATGCAGTGTGAGCTTTTTCTGTGACAACTTCTTGTAGAGTTTTAGAGAAGAGAACAGTAACCTATATGGATTCTAATCTTTTCCACTTGTTCTTTCAAAATGAGAGCATGAGGGGAAAAAAGAAGATCTGGTCCGATGAGACCAAAATTTGCCAAGTGTTATGTCTTGAAAAACGAGTTAGCATCATCTCCTGGCTAATCCCCTGGCATGGTGGTGGGAGCATCATGCTACAGGATGCCTTTTAGTGGCAGGGTGGTGGGAGCATTAAGCTATGGGGATGCTTGTTAGTAAAGGGTGGTGGGAGCATTATGCTATGGGGATGCTTTTTAGTGGCAGTGTGGTGGGAGCATCATGCTATGGGGATGCTTTTTAGTGTCAGGGTGCTGAAACCTGGTAGAGGCATACAACAAGACTCAAACATGTGATCATGGCCAAAAGGACTTCTACTAAGTAATGAATGTTGGGTCTTAATACTTTTTTACAATAAACTGCCACATATTTCAGAAAATGTCACGTTTGTGTTTTGACTTTGACAGGTATTGTGTGTAAAGAGATGTATCTATAACACAAATATGGATGCAGTAAAGGGGAATACAACCAAAGCCACGGTATTTGCAAACATTTGGGTCCGGTTTCACAGACAGAGTAAGCCTAGTCTAGGACTAAAACAAAAATGAAGCTTTCTATTGAACTTGATTTTTTTTTGTCCTGGACTAGACTTTATTTGTGTCTGTAAAACCGACCCTTTATATTTTTTATTGGGTATAATGTAAAAAGGGATAAAAGACAAAGAAGGGCCTTTGCTAAGAAAGCCATGGGCTGGACTTATATGCAAAGGAACCAGCATCTTAGACTGCTGGACCACCCTAGGCCAGAAAGTATCTTTAGACTCATTTTGTTAATTTGATTCAGTAATAACCAGAGCATGCAGAACAGCATACCTACAATGAACATGTAAATAAATAGGTTTATTAACTAGAATTTTCTAAAATAATCTTTCCACAAATACAATTATTCACTAGTGGCTGCTTATTGTAGCTGTCATTTGTAATGAGAAAATGTACAATCTACATTTGAGATGGCGAGGCATGTAATTAAGATGCATTGATAATCTACCATTGAATCAAGGTGTAGTTCCTGTCTCAAACTGTCTAGATTGTAAAAGACTCTTGGCGGAATGCAATTGCTTGACTGCCGCGAGGGAGATTAGCACATATTGTTTGCTTACTGCAGCACCCCTCCAAATGATTCATTCTCAATTTCGAGTGTTGAGCAGAGATTGGCTGTGTATGTTTTTGTTCTACAAAGATGTCTACCTTAATATTATTCCATTATGAATTCATCTTGTTGATTCATGTGATCAAATGTCCATTCTTAACTTTTGCTTTTCCATATGCAGCGTTATTTTTCTGCGTGTACTTGGTAGACGGTTTAAGAGCACATCTCTGGAGCCGATGTGCCAGCTGAGCGCATATTAATCCTGCTGTAGAATTAATTACGGCAAGCAGATCAAATGAACTACTGAAACGAATCAGTCAATGAAAAAGAAATCCTGACTTTCCAGTCGGTAAATATAATTGTTCCCTGCCAGTGCATTGAATACTGTGTTACTGTTTGGGTAACCCTGTGGGCTAGTCTAAGCCGTGTGTCTGTGTGCCCAGGGCAAGTTGTCACGGGGTAGCCTAAGCTGAGGAAATCTTGTCAGCTCATCCATCATCGAGCAAACCTCTACCAAAAATAACTGTATCTTTGCCTGGAGACTTTAAGAATGCTCATGTGAAAGGTAGTATGTTGAGCCTGTGGTAAAAAAATCTCCTTGGATTTTGAGTTAAACTGTGAAAACACTGCCTGGAGCCTTGGTTTCCTGTCAGTTGGTACCTGGCATGCCTGTGTGCTCAGTGTGCAGTTCATTTCCAGGCTTGCAGATTTAAATATCCACCTCAAGTTCACACTTCACTTAGCTGTGATGTCATTCTTTTCTGGGGATTAGAAGTGAAAATGTGCCTGGGCATTTTTCTGCTTAATTTAATATGGTACATCTTTGGAATGATGCCGAAAAAAAACAAATGCTGAATTTAGATGAAAGTACTTCGCCGGTTTGGGACTGTGTACACGTTTGGGCATGGTGTTTGTGTGTATGTCTACGTGCGTGCGTACAGGCTCGTGTGCGTGCGTACAGGCGCTCCTGTTGAATAATGCATACTGAGATTACCATGTGACATGAAAGATTGCATTCAGTAAGAATTCTAACTGGATCCCAGTCATGAGAAGTATTTCATAGTGGAGATGTTGACAAGACAAATGTTTGTTGATTGAGTTGTAATAATCTGTAATCAGAGCACAGTAAATGTGTTTTCCATCAATCTGTTTTCTACTGCGGATAGATGGGAAAACATGGCTGAAATCAAACAACACTCACAGCATTTTGCCCAATTGTATTAGCATAGTTTGTAAACAGTGTTTACCTGTGTAATCACAATCCTTTTCAGAAACGAAAGTAAAATGTGTATTTCTGGTGGAAATTGTGGCTTTGAAGGCACATCAGTGCTACACCTGCAGGTCTGTGTGTCCTATACTCACTCACATTCACTCAAACTGAGGGAATTGTGTTACAAGGATAGATTAGGAGTTCACGCCGCTGGCTGTTGTCCTTTACTGATCTAAGAATGGGGGTCAACCAGAGGACCACGTTGTCATGTTGTGGCTCATGCTGGAATACGTCTCAAATGTCACCCTATTCCCTCCATAGTCTACTGCTTTTGATCAGGGCACATACGGACATTTTTGAAATAAAGTGTCATTTGGGAGGCACGGCAGTCTAGGCCCAGAAGAGTCTTTATTCATAGTATTCACAGAAACTATGTGAGCCATCTTTGGCAGTTTAGAGAGTAGAGGAGCCGTAGAAAGCAAGAGGCTTATAACAGAATGTGCCGGAGGCTGAGGTTGGCTAGGGAATGCTATGATTCCCGTTTTTTGTCCACATTTTCTCTGTGAAGATAAAAGCTGCACCAAAGTGCAGTGTTTGTTTATTGTTGTTATCCAACTGTAGAGATTGGCCTACTGTATATTGTATATCTGTGTTCCACAACCATTCCCATCCAGGGACCGCCAAATCACAGTCAAAGGCTGATTTTTCTGTTTAGAATTTGTAAATGATTTCAGTGAATAGATACATTCCTGCCGTTATGACAAAAGGGTACTGCCACAACTGATACACAATTGCTTATATTAATTACCTTATTTTTTTTCATTCATTTCATTTGTAATAATGAACCATTGCAAAAAAAAACTATGCTATACATTGTAACGTACATATAGAGTATGATTCCCAATGCATTTCTAAATAGTCTTGTATCAATTGTACAGTACTGTACACATATACCCTGCTCAAAAATGAAGGTACCACGTAATCATCACAGTACTAATCATCAATCAACTTCGGGGATATCTATCTGTTCAGTTAGGAAGCCTAAGCAATTGTGATCAATGTCACCTGTTTGGGTGGAAATTAAGCACTGGAGAGGCAACAGAAACAAAAACGCCCAAAGAGGGAATGGTTTTGCACATTTCCAACATGCAGTCGCTAGAAGGTGTGCTGTGTCTCCCAGTACAGCCTCAAGAGCATTGAGAAGATTCCAGGAGACAGGCCGTTACACGAGGAGAGATGGACAGGGCCGTAGAAGGGCATCAACCCAGCAGCAGGACCTGTATCTGCTCCTTTGTGCAAGGAGGAACAGGAGGAGCACTGCCAGAGGCCCATATTTTTTACAGATGAGAGCAGGTTCACACCGAGCACATGTGACAGACGCAAAATCATCTAGCATGTCAGTGATGGTCTGGGCAGGCATATCCTCGGAGTGTCGCACAGACCTCCGATTGCTAGCCATCGGTACCCTGACTGCTGTTTGGCATCAGGATGAAACCCTCAGACCCATCTTCAGACCTTGGTGCAGTGGGCCCTGGGTTTTTCCTGGTGCAGGACACTATAGGATGGTATGTATTGGTGCATCTGACGCAGCTCTGATCCATGTCTGGTAGGAGATCCCCAGGACACCATCTGTCATCTCATCAGGAGCATGCCCAGACATTGTCTGGAGTACATACAGGCACGTGGGGGCCAGACACACTACTGAATCACATTATGAGTTGCCATAATAAAATTCTAGTTGGAACAGCCTGTGATTTTAATTGTTCACTTTGATTTCCGGTGTGATTTTGAAACGAGCCCTCAATTTGTTGGTTTCCATTGATTGTGGTTACGTCATTTCGTTCTCAAAGAATTATAGAATGTACAGTCAAGATTTTGATCTTTAATATATTCCATTCAACGAGACCTAATTTGCGGTTTAAGTGTTCCCTTAAGTCTACACAAGCAGTGTACATTGGTATACGTTATTCTTTCCATTCAAACTGTTCAGATGTACTGCTGCATAGCCTATTGCCGCAACCAATGTTGTGTGTATTATTAAGGTGAGGGGGGGGTGATTTATCTGGAGGATGAGACGTCACTCTGGTAATTAAAAGGTTAAATACGACTTCACTCTGGAACAACTAGTCAGTTGTAAATCTACAGTAAACAGAAATGTTAACCCATTCCATTCATAGTGTACTACTTTCGGGGACTATGGTCAGAATAAGTGCTCTTCATAGCTTGCAGTTTGGGACAAAGGCCTGTTCTGCCCACTCATAGATTGTCCTGAAGAGATTACCAATACGGAGTTAGGGTAGACTTCTCTCTTGTGAGTTTGTGGTGCAAGGGGTCTGTTATTGTTTAACATGGCTCGTTCACTGGGAATAGTGCTTTTAATTGGGCCCTGGACTGGAGCGTTTTACATGTGTGTGGGGACCATGCAAGGAAGACACTGATTTGAATTAAACACCGAAGATCTCCTCATTTTTCACATTACAGTAATATGTGATCCATAGTAAGAACCATTTGTCGTGGTGAAACCATGCACTTGAACTTTCCCTGGAGAGTGTTTTATTTACACGGAAACGTGCTGGCCTATCTGCAAGCACACCAACTCTAAAGAGAGTAAAGAGTACATTACATTAAAATGACTAATGAGCTATCACATTGAATAAATACATTTACAAGAACAATAATGTATTTTAATAAGAAATGCTAAAGGCCATTGGGATGAAAAATCACCTCTCAGAAGTCCTACTACACACAATAGAATAAATCTGATTTGCCCCAAAATTGTTGACCACAAGAGATGACTGCATGTGATGCTGATTTTAATAATTGATCAGTGAGAAAGTGCTAGGAGAGAAACACGTATGCAGAGCTTTGGGTGTGTTTGAATCGCAAAATCCTATTGATCATTTTTGAATGACGCTTAGTGGAGAGTCTCAGACTTAAGGATTATTTATGGCTCATTGTTGACCTTAGCATTTCCCTGGGAGATTGCGTTTAAGACTATGATATTGCCTGCCAAATCTACACACGGATAATGATAAATTCGAAGTGACAGCAATATTTAGAGTTGTGAGTTTTAGCTGCTTTCCGCTTTATTTTTAGCCAACAAACACATACATCATCATCAGGGGCAAGTAGCCTACCACGAGGCGGCTTTGCCCTCAGGAGGGTCACTCACACCTTCAGATTGTTCTCATTCGTCAATGTTGATTGAACATGAATGCTTCAAAACACACAAGAGAGAAAATGAAAATGGGAATTTAGCTGTAAAGATTTGGCGAATGGAGTGTGTGTCAACAAATAAAGTGTCTGTTTTAAAAACTAATCTTTTAGACGGTGTTCAACCCCTCTATGAAGTCTAAAACGCTCAGGCTCAATCTCCTTGCCATTATGCTCGTGTATGTTGATGCAGACGAGATCTGCCTGCAGCATTGAGGCATTATACTCATCAAATTGATCAGTGTTACCTAGTGTTGATTATTCAGTTCACATTTTATAGTGTTGAGTGAGGAGTAAAATAATATCTGTGTGTAATTTACATTCAGCGGTATTAAAGCCCAGTGTTGGAGTTATTGACACTGATTGTGTTGATTTTACTCTCCCTAATTGTGAATGCTCATGGCTGTATGTTAACTTTTTTGCACGTAGCAATAAATTACAATTCTTTATTTCAAATTGAGAAAGTGTGTAAATCACTAATGAACAAATGCAAACGGGGTGAGTGTATGTATGAGCTTGTGCGTGTTTGTCACAGATCTAGCACAACCACATCCACTGCAACTCACTGCTGAGCCACATTGAGTTGCCGTGATGAAAGTCACGCAAGTTAGAAGAGCCTGTGATTTCAATGGTTTTCTTTGATTTTCCGTGTGAGTTTGAATCAAGCCCTAAATGGGGTCTGGTGATTTTTGGTTTCCATTGACAGTTGTTGCCATTGTTTAAAAAAGAATATTTTAGATTTTGATCATTGATAATTATTTAAGTGTTATCTTATATTTTTTGGAGCAATATATATATATAGATTTGTTTGTGATTGCTTTAACATAAAATATATAAAATACTTTATAATACAATAATCCAATCAATTAGTTTGGTCTACTAATATTTTGTTCTCCTCTTAATGTCACAAAGTCATATTTTTTAATAGAATCTGATTACATTTCAATATCCTCTTTTCATCTTGTGGTAGCAATCTGATTGGTATTTCAAACATGATGATGTTATTAAAATGTTTCTGTTACATCCAGACTGGCCTGAGCCAGCATTTTGATATTACTAAAAACATGAGTACCAGCAGAAAGCCTACAACATTCACCTTCTGTTACATAGCTAGCTGTTGTAGTATTTAATCACAATAAACAAGATTTAATGAATCAGTAACTGCCAGAGTCAATGCAGTGTTGAGTCAGTGCAGCCCAGCTGCCAAAGACAATGTTACAACAAAATGATGGGTGCTTCTGTGCACCAATCAGACATGTGAGGGACAGTGAGTTGGATGATTAGTGGGTAATCCAACCGATTAAACCAATGCCTAGTGGGCTCAGAATATCTTAAAATGTGAGTGAGGTTTGAAGGAAACAAAGGTGAGATTTGTCCGGAAACAAGATGAGTAAAGAGGTTGGTTTTAGGTTGCTTCTTCTACCACCCTCGTCAAATAAAGCAATTACTAATTATTACTCACATTCACACACATACACACCCATTGAAAAGTCTTTAAAATTAAAAAAATATGTATTTATCACAAGCTTTATGTACAGAATTAGTGGTAGGAATACCATTTTTGAAAAGCATCTTCTCAGAATGGTAGTACTAGAATAGCAAGTACTAGTAAAATAAGTTGGCATGTACCTAGGGGTACATAGGTAATAAACAGGGCCGTTTTCTGGACACAAATTCACATGGTCCAGCACTAAAAATGAATTCCCATGGAGATTATCCACTGAGCTTGATTTTTACCACAAGACTGACTGGGAAACTATGGGTAATAACAGCAGTGCATTTTGGTGTCTGTGTGTATGTGTTAAACGCGTGCACATATACTGGAGGGATAGTGTGTTGATGATCAATAACCTTGATATCTTGTCATTTAGCAGCCGTATGTCATGGGGTGAGAAGCTGTGCAGGTTTCTGATGGTTTCTGATGGTTTCTGATGGTTCCAGACTTGAGGCATTAGTGCTTAATACCATATCTGCCATGCAGTAGGATTTGTAGGCTATTTGTAGGGCCTTCCTCCACCTTGAGTACAAATCTGAATGACAGGAATCTTGGTGATTAACTTGGCCAGCACCACCCTTAGCACCACCCTCAGAAGTGCCTTGCGATCGAGGGTGGTGCAGTTGCCATACCAAGTGGTTATGCAGCCTGTCAGGATGCTCTGGATGGTGCCGCTGTAGACATGTTTGAGGATTGGGGGGGTCTTTCAGGACAAATAATGTCCCCCTGCTAAGAAATGTCCCCCTCTGCATAACAATGGGATTCAAGTATTTCTAGTGTCCGTTGCTAAATCACCAGTACGATGAGCTGACGCGTAGATTGTTTTTTAGATCATCTACTAATTTCCCCCCAAAATGATGCTGGGGGAATGTTACCTTTCAGATTGAAGGACACAGTTTAAACCAAGTCCTGAATTCAAATTGTCAAGCGATGTGCTGTGCCTAAGAACACTGTAAGAATGACACACCTTTAATATACAATTACATAATAAAGTAAAAATGACATTCACAATCTAAATGGTATTTGGTTTAAACAAGAATGAAGAAAAACATTCCATATAATAATATATAATTAAGCACAAATAACTCCAAAAGTGACAATAGGTATTACTTCACAGTATTTTTGCTTAGTTATTGTATAGCACTTAGGAGGTGAGTGCTAAGAGTGGTTCTGTCCATTACTGTCACAAAATGGATGACTGAGACTGGCAAGTGCAGGCACAAAAGCCCTCCTCTCTTCATCTTGGATTATTAATTGTGTTAGTACAGGCATTGCATCTCTGTATCTCATTGTGCACCACATAATAGTGCAACCATAGTTTCTTAGCGGATTAGATTAAACAGCATTGTTGCTTTATAGCATAAGGACCAGGGATCTTTTAGGATGGTTGGTCATGGAGGACATCGGGGGTTCAGGTCTGAGTGATGGTAGGCTTCTCGGACATACAAAAGTAAACACTAAGTCACTTCATCCTGAATAATATTGTCCTTGTTTAGTTAAAATAAAAGTGGAGGTACATGCTGAGAGAGATTTCTTTATAAACACCAAAGAATATGACATAGTATTTTGTCTTTGCCACGAAGCACTAGATACAGCTTGTTTTTGTAGCATACTAGTAGTATAAGATATTACTATACCTAGAATGTATAGTAATAGTGTTGCTGACCACCCATATATAGCGGATCACTAGAGGCTAACTGCGACCACTGAGCCACTCAGAAAACCATGAAAACCAAGCTGAAGTCTTTAAAGGAGGGGACTTACATTGTGCTCTGGAAAACATACTTTAGTAAAGTTCTTTAATTGAGGGGACTTACATTGTGCTGCGCAAAACATACTTTAGGTAGTCCAGCATCCTCCAGGGTGGCACATCCATACATGCCACCACAGAAAGGTTTGCTGTGTCTCCCAGTACAGCATGGAGGAGATACCAGCCGTTACACAAGGAGAGCTTGACAGAGCAGTAGAAGGGCATGAACCCAGCAGCAGGACTGGTATCTGGAGGAACAGGAGGAGCACTGCCAGAGCCCTACAAAATGACCTCCAGCGGGCTACTGGTGTGAATGTTTCTGACCCAACTGTCAGAACCAGACTCCATGAGGGTGGCATGGGGGCCCGACCTCCTCTAGTAGGGACCAGTGCCCACAGCCAAGCACCATGCAGCTCGATTGGCATTCGCCAGAGAACACCAGAATTGGCAGGTCCACCATTGGCATCCCGTTCTCTTCACAGAAGAAAGCAGGTTCACACTGAGCACATGTGACAGACTTGAGAGAGGCTCTGGAAAAAAAAGCCTGTTCATGAAACAGTTTGAAAGTACTCCATTTGATAAGGAGGATTAAGACATTGTTTGGATCTAGGTATTTGCACATTACTAACACACAGATGGACAGTGGTCACCTACATCTAAGGAGAACACATCACTTGCAACGTATTAATTTGTAAGAATAAGGTTGATCATGGTGGATTTTGTAGGGTCCTTCCCTACCCCATTATTACCTACCCGGAACATCTGTTATGGGACCAAAATGGGTTCATTAAGTTTTTTTTTATTTTTGCTTATGTTACTTTGTTGTGCCTCTTTAGTATCATCTGTCCTAACAATCTGCTATCTGTCCATTCCTGAGGACAGACCAGATGTCCAGAAAGAGCTAGAATGCTTCATGAAGTAGACTCTTTTTACTCCTGTGCCAAACCAACATAAAACACTTTGAGGGGCCAATCAAATGGAAATGGCAATTTGAGCAGCTTAAGATGAAGCACTTTTTACCCCAAGAGCTTGTTAGTAGCTGCCAAATGAGTGTTTCACATTTCCATTTCAACCGTAGCAGGGGTATACTGGCATATGATTATACTGCAGTGTCACTTTGATATGGGGTCTCTGATTAGCTTCACACAAACATTATATAATATACTTTTAAAATGTTATAATATGTTACGGCAATGTCCCCTCCCGTCAAACTTTGGTGAGCATAGTTTCTGACATATTTGTGACTAATAACAGTAAGTTTGATTGTCTAAGATATCTTCCCCTAGTTATTCACGTACTTCCACCCACATAAGACACTAGCTATTTCTTTGTACTACACCTGACTAATGGAGATTATACCTCCATTGCAGTTACATTTGACACAGCTGTATTTATATTTTATTTATAGATCAAACAGTTCACTGTCAGAGAATGCACCTTTCAACAAAACCCACTAAGTGAAACAACTCAAAGATGTTGAAGGCACATACAAAAAAGGAGAGTGATGAAAGACTGAGAACATTCAGGGGAAAGCTAAAAACCACAAGGTAGATGTCAGTTGTCACTTTGAGAGCTCAGAGAAACAAGTAAGATTGTCAAACATTTGCTTGCAAAGAGTACTTAGCACCTCTCAACAGTTTTGGCAGTCAATCTTTTTTGTGTTCACACCTGAAGCTGTAATTCGCTTTCCATAATCCCATACTGCCAATCCCATACTGGTAATTTAAGTACTCAAGATTTAAATTACCAGTTAAGGAGAGTAGTAATTGACCAGTGGGTTATACAAAAACATGTAACGCAGGTTAGTTATAAAATACTTTTACCTGGGAATTAACGTCTTAATTAGTAACTTCCCAAAACTGGTGAATGCAACAAAGTACTTTTACTTAGTACTTTTACATCTCTAATCTACACAAGATAACTATTGTTGTTTCTTGCTCTGTGGAGTTTCAGGCTGGATATCTGTCAAACTTTTGCTGATGTAAAAAGGTCTTTATAAAATACATTTGACTTAATATTTGATAGCCTCCTAGCAAGGTAAGGACACTGCGCTAAATTTCAGCAGCCAACACAGGTGGCTTGTTAATGGAACAGAGTACACAATGTGGCGATGCATTTTCAATCTTATGACAGAATGTTTACCAAGACAATACAGCTCACTTTGCTATCCCAGCAAGATATGGCACTTAAATGTTTCTTAAAAAGAAATCAATTATGATTTCATGGTAATTATTCATTTGAAAGAAATACACTAAATATGTATTAAACAATTCTGTTGTGTTGTCAAAATGTGTGTTGAGTATCTCCCTATCACGATACTTCACTCAAGGTAGGTGTGTGTTGAGGCATAAACATTTCCCATATCAAAGCTGAGTAATTTACTTACTATCCACAAATAGAGTTTTACGCTGAGCATCTGACCTCTGAAGCTCCTTTAAAGTGATTGTTGGCTTCTCTCTCCTATTTGAGTGCTACATTTCAAAGGATGGCCTTTTCTTGGCAGTAGCTGTGTGGTGTGATACAGCTCCAATTTCCTGGTTATTGATCCAGCTGTGCATACCTTGATATCCAGATATGTTTATATGTATATTACTTTCTAGCATTTGCTAATCTATGCATTTTCTAACTGATGCTCTTTAAAATGCATTTGTCTTCAGTTTCACAGCCTGAACAAGAAGCCTTCAACAGTAGGTTTTAAGTTCTTATCCAAAAATGTGACAACTTCAATGGCTCAGAGAAAAAGGGCCAATGGTAATGTTACTTTGTCTTTACTAGAGCAATTTATTTTACCTCTGAAAATTGTGAGCTTTCAAGGCATAGGTGTTGAATATTTTTAAATCAACATATTTCATTTTTGACACAATAGAACAATTTCCCTAAATGGAGCAAATGTCACCATGGAATAATTGATTTAGAATGTCAGTGTTTTAAAATAAAATATTAAATAGATCAAAATGTCAAAGTACCATTTGTAATTCAATAAAATTTGAGAATTAGTTAGGGGTTTGCATCATTCTGAAAGGCCTTATATAGTGTGATTTACAGAAAGTGCTCTCTTTTCATTTTTGTTTTCACGCCTGTCGGCTCTACAACATGGATGATTGCCTCAAAGTCCAGTTGAAGCACTCCACCGGCCAGAACCTTTAAAAATTGGCCATGGGCCTGTATTGGGTTACAGATGTAAAAATTAGCCATTTGTGATGGTGCCCATACAGTTTGGAGCAATGATTTCCTAATTCAGCCTTGCTCATTCTCAATCAACCAAATCTATTTTACATCAGTTGTTGCCATGAAGTGCTTATACAAATACCCAGCCTAAAACCCCAAAGAGCAAGCAACCACAGCAAATGCATGTCGTTGCTAGAAAAAACTCCCTAGTCACCTTAGAAAAGATGGAGGAGCCAGACTCTTAGGGGTGGCCTGTCCACCAAGATTATGAGCTACTTACTGGCCACATTAATACTTTTGCATGTTCAGGTGCCCAGTGTCTGGGGGGAGAGCACTGATCAGCTGAATGGATGGGCAGGGGGTACTGAATGTAATTGTCCTCCTGGTCAAGATGTGATGCACTTGTTCTACTTGTAAGTAAGAAGGCGTTTCACCTCTGCTGGGACAGCTAATATTCAAGAGCTGCTGGCACAGTGCTTCAATGAGAAGGAGAGAAATTGAGTAACACCTTCAGTTTTCTCCAATTCTGAAACATTTTCACCATGTTTGGTTCACTTTTACTTTTATTTAGGTTAGATATTTTTCAGACAGATTTAGAGGCCACTCATGATTTATGTTTTTCAGAGGCAATTTTCCCTGTAGTTTGACAGTATCTATTGTGTACACCCGTGGGTGTTTTTTAGAGCCATCCTCCCTGTAGTTTGACAGTATCTATTGTTTACACCCGTGGGTGTCTTTTAGAGCCATCCTCCCTGTAGTTTGACAGTATCTATTGCGTACACCCACGTGTGTCTTTTAGAGCCATCCTCCCTGTAGTTTGACAGTATTTATTGTTTACACCCACGTGTGTCTTTTAGAGCCATCCTCCCTGTAGTTTGACAGTTTTATTGTGTATACCCGTGGGTGTCTTTTAAAAACCCTTGAACACTTCTTCCTTCCAGTGTAACTGACAGTTTTGTTTGTTTTTGGTTATTTGATGGCCACCATCTGCAAATAGCTGATACATCGTTTGTAAATGACTGTGTATTTCATGTTTCAAACAGCTACTGCCAATTGTTAATGACATTGATGCATTCATGAGTCTTGTACTGTTCATTTTTCCTTCTCTTGATGTAGACTGTAAACAATTAACCTTTATCCTAGAGATAGCTGTACATACATACTGTATTAGTACTTTAACAGTGTGGAGCACACATGTTCAGTGGCTTGCGTGTTTTGTGTAGTTGAACCATATGGTTGAACTGTGCCTGTTTTATCCAAACATCCATCTGTCTCAAAGTACTCATGATTTCTAGACTGGCTATGCATTTTAATGTGTGATTTAAGGGATCTAGAATTTACAGGTGACTAGTAGGCTTGTGTGCATCTCAATTCTGTTTCTCTCTTTGGGTCTGCAGCACACACACTGCCTTTGAAGTGTGAGTCACATAACATATCTCAGTTCTGTTATGTTTATCCATGGAGGTAAGCTTTGTTCTAAGTATTGTAAAAAACAACAATAAATAACAGGAGTTGATTCAAGCTAACGCAACGTCAGCACCCCTTTGGAAAGAGTCTTCCAAATAATTAACCATGTCTAGTAGAAGAACCGATGAACAGCTGATTTCAGTTCAGTCTTCATTGCTCTCTCTTTGCAGTAGTGTACTGCAATGGCTGCTACAGTAGATTGATGGACTGTGTGCTTTGCTGCCTTAATGAGGTTTACACTATGTGAGTAATGTGGCTGATTCTGCATTCTAGATGAGCTGGCTAATTGTTCACAGTGCACATTACCCCAATCCCCTGGCTCCCCTGATAGGGATTCATTTAGCCTTTATTTTACCTCATTATACAGGCCTGTGTTATTGCCAGGCCGTATGTGGGGTATTTTGCATCGTTGAAATTGACTCGGTAATCTCATTAGAAAATGAAGGCTGTTACTCCACACGTCATTTGTACAATAAAGTACAGCCGAGCAGGAGAGCAGGCCCAGCGTGGACTGGGCAATAAAAAAAAAAAAAACAAAGAAAGTATTTATTGAATATGAACTCAGGGTTATTCTTTTGCATGTCTTTATTGCGATATTTATATCTGTGTGATAAGGAAATGTATTGACATTATGCAGTAACAGTATGTTGCCGCAGCACACAAAAGGTTTTGCCTTTTTCTACCGTAACTCTTTTCACCTACCCTCTGCAGAAACCAACGCAATGACTTCACTTACAAAACAAATGCAAATATGACTTGGGAAAAAAAAAAGAGAATTGGACTTATGGTCGCCATAGCAACTCTCTGGGTCATTGTTGGGAGGAGGGGCTTAGGGCAACACATACAGACCTGTAGCTCTGAGTGCGATGTTACGCCCGTGCCCTCTGTCATAACCAATTCCGTTTACCCTAGGGAATCAGCCTATGCTACTCTGCAGAGTGTTTTGTTTAACCTTAAGCACATATCAAATGTGGCGCTGTCAGGGCCCACTCACTGACCCAGCGTGCGGAGGCCAGAGAGGGGAAACACAGGTTGAGGCACCTTTGTGCCAGGAGTCAGACAGGGCTTTCCACTACCAACTGTGGGTGCTGTCCAGCGCCTCAGTACAACCCTGACACGGCTGTTCACACTGTTGTTCCCATGCCAGCCCGGCGTCTGATAAAACAAACCGTGTCCTCCTGACCTTGAACTTGGTCTTCCTGTAATAGCCACTCTCCTGCTGAGCTCGTAGGTACAGTACAGTGCTGCCTCATCTTTGTGTTTATTTTTGTGTTAACTAATCAAAGGTAGATCTCAAGAAATTTTGGAAATCACATTGGTTAACCTGAGAGTGGTGTTAAAACAAGCAATTTAAAATGCACAAAAGCTGCCAGTATTAATCTATAAACGAACCGTTTGGCAACGTCACATCACATTTGGTTATTAATACCTCCGTGGGTGTTTGTTGTAGAATCTCTTGTTCTACTCTATCCGACTGATTCAGAAATGTAAAGATTCACAGTTTTCTTAAGATATGTGGGGATCAATCCGTAGGATCCAAAACAAATCCAAATGTTAACATGTAACTGTCAGAGAGCCGAATGAAACATTACAAATCAAGCCACACATTTTTGCTCAACATTTTTCTTTACTTTTTGAAAATACCTGTCGTCTTGTAACAGATGACACATGCTCTTGTTAAATGAAGAACTAAGCATGCAACTGCTGATATATTGATCCAGTCTTTTTGCATACCAGCGAACCCCAAGCAATTTCACTCAGACAGCACACAGTGCCCAACTTGAGATTTGCAAGCTGACCAATGAGAAGAAGGCAAATTCCTGATGTTGCACAAGATATCTACATTTGGAAAGTGCCCTTAGCCATCAAATGTTTGTAAAATAACTTGTGCAATAGCTGGGTTAGTGACATTATTTTGTTAACAATTTGTAAACATATATGCTGTTGAAATGTGTTTTAACTGGTCCACATGTACTTTTCTGCTGTACTACTGGCATATATGACCATAAGACATCTACAATTCATGTTTAAGTTAATTGTAGATTCCATTACCATACTCCACCTTGGACTAGCTAATACTATTTTGGTATTGTATGGTAACATGAGATGTGTTCCCATTTTCATTCTTGTAAACATCAGAGGCCGGATTCTACACAGTATCACCTTTACAACTGTTAAGTATGGCGTAAAGATCCCTGAAAAAAAAAAGGAATCTAAATACCCAATACACTGACATGCCAATGTGAATAGGTGCAAGAGGGTGTAGTCTATAGGCATTGTAACTACTTGTATAGGCACTGTAATTGATTCTATAGGCACTGTAATTACATATATAGGGACTGAAATTATTTCTATAGGCAATGTAATTATGCACCATGTACCATTTTGGCTTGCTTCTTTAGATCAGGTATAAATCTTCTTAATGATTGTGAAAAGTATCAAATTGCAGGAAATTTTTGTTTTTATAATTCAGTTTGTTGCCCTATAACTGGTTTAACATTTAATTTCTGCAATCACAATACTAAATAAGATTAAACTATCAAACTTATTTCAGTCATATGTGCTGTAGAACTCCCTTATTCAAATGATTTACTCAATTCATTTTTAAAAGCTGTTATCGTTTGTAAACTGCAGAGCATGGATGTCATTGTCTTCGATCATTCATAATTTTGTTGTTTGTATAAGGTGATGGAATTGTCAGGGAATTAAGTCAAGGTCAGAATATGCATAGAGAGAGAAAAACAGATTAAACAGAATTAAGTTCCATGTACGTGCATAAAATAGGCCTGAATCAGCTTCATAGAGAACAGTCTAATGCTTTCAAAGTGATACACTGTGATTTCTATGCCTATACATGACTGATGCTATGCCATAGTTTCAGCAGGCGTTAACATTTCAAGTGACATTAAAGCTACTACGAATCTAATCCTTTCTGTAAATCTTGTCTCTAGTCCTTGTGGATATTGCTGTAACTATGACAGGTGAAAGGAGTGAAATAGGACACTGTTGCAGTATTGTATTTTGCATGGTGGCTTCATAAGAAAGCTATTTGTAATATTGTAGATAGTATTTGTATGCCCAGGATCTGTACTGAGTTGTGTGTTGAAATTCAGATTGTATGTGTACATTCACCAAACTAGGTGTTGTCAGTAGGCAGTAAAGATGAATACTGTATGTTTCCGTGAGTGAATGTGGAGCTAACAGGCACTGAGTAACAGAAAACAGCTCCATCTACTCCAATGCTGCTTGTTGGATGATGACTGTTTGATGATGTGTGCTGTTATCTGATGCTGCCTGTCTGACGGCTAATGCTGGGAGTCTGATAAAGTCTGTGATGGAAGAGCTATGTGATGGCTCTAGAGTCTATTTCACAAATGACCTCTGAGCAAGTAAGAAAAAGCGTGTTTACCTCAAACCCAGTTAGTGCTTTGTTCAGTTGCGCAGGTAACCTGCAGCTCTATCAGCAGTGCAAACATAGTATGAGTCTGGGCCTCAGCCCTCCGGTACAACGCTCTGGTGCCAAACCACGTCACTTAGTGACCTGATCCTCAGAGGATAGAAGGATGCTTTGTTGCTCCAGTGGGAGAGGTTTCCCTGTGGATTGACATATCTTGCTTTCATGAGCCGGTCCTGCTGTTTATTGAGAATGTATGGAAAAGAGAGTTACAAAACCAACTGCAAAATCAAACAATTCTGTCATTTCCATAAGGAGGCATATACTCCATGTGCTAGCCAACAGTACCCCGACTGCTATTAGGTAATGGGATGAAACCCTCAGACCGATCATCAGACCGTGCACTGGTGCAGTGGGCCCAGGGTCCCTCCTGGGGCAGGACAATGCCTGGCCTCATGTGCCCAGAGTGTGTATCCAGTTTCAGGATGACAAATGCATTGATGCCATTGACTGGCCCTCGCGTTCCCCAGACCAGAATCAAATTGAGAACCTCTGGGATATTATGTATTGGTGCATCCGACGCTACAGCAGCGCTGCAGACTGTCCAGGAACTAATTCCCTGATACCTAAGGACACCATATAGCTTCTCATCAGGAGCATGCTCAGATGCCATCAGGAGCACATACAGGCCCGTGGGGACCATACTGAGCGACATTATGTATGTTGTTATAGTTGCCTTGATGAAATACAAACAAATTGGATCAAATTGCCATCTTAATTGTTTACTTCGATTCTCGGTGTGAGTTTGAATCTAGCCCTAAGTTGTTTCACGATTTTCGTCTTTATTGAACGTCGTTACTTTAAAAAATGTCTTAACACATTACACAACATACAGCAAAGATATTGATCTTCAATTAATTTCCTTAATCTAGATCTGATTTGGGATTCAAGTGTTCCCTTCATGTACATATAAATAGGTAGGCATGCTGTGTTTGGAATTCATCTTGACAAAATCTGATTGAGCAGAAGGTGGTGGTATTGATGAAACAACGTCATAGAGTTTAAATATTTAGTTGGGCACCATTTCTGGATTTCCATAAGACTACAATGTTGATGGACAGAGGAGGTGTTGATAAGATTTTAACTGTATGTATTCTAAGCAGCTGCTAACACCTTAAACATATTGACACATCTACACCAGTATCACGCCAGTATCCATGTTCCCAGAGCAACACAGAAACACAAAGCATTCAGTCTCCCCAAAGCATTTAAGCAGCCCTTGGCAACAGTCTAATTTGGCTAAATAAATGACAAGAGCAAGGGGATGTGTGTGTAAAGCTACAGATATGCGTCTGTACCATCAGGTTGAGGAGAGGTTTTCAGGACCTTTTAAGGTGTTGCGTCTTTTGCCAAATTGACTAAAAACGTATCCTCAGTAACTGACAGAACCCTTCTGCGCTGTCGCCAAAATGTACCGAACCATGGCTCCCAAATTGCAGCATGTACTGTGGATTAAGCCTGAAGTTACACCCCTACAGAATAACAACGTTTAATATTTTCAAGTTAACCTTCACGATGCTCAAGTGACCATGTAGTATGGAGCCTTTTTTAAAACTCAATAAATATATTCGCAGAATGTCTTAGCAATATAGCAATACTTTTACAGGAGTATTCTAACCCTAACCCTAAAACTGATCTTGCGGCCAAACAACATGGATAAGTACTAATTAGTTACAAGTTACAAGTTAGTTACCTGAACAAAGACTACATTTAAAATGTATTTAGCGAAGACAATACCAAAAGCAACAGGAACTAAAACAAATACTTTCTGCACTCATACAGTTAATAATCATGTGCCAGAATCATGTATGACTCTCCTAAACTGCCCACAAGGTCTATAGAGCACAGCTATTGGTTACACAGCACAAAAAGGGGTTGGATCAACAAGAACAGTGCCGTCAGGGTTGGTTCTGCTATGACAAGCCATGCTATCAACCAAATGCTAAGCTACTGTTTCAGTGGAAAATCACCTCAAGCACATTGATACATTCTTTAAAAACATTCACCTCAAACCATCTAGTGAGGTAAAAGATGAGTAGCCTATCCACCAAACCAACCAGTATCTACATTCAACTCAAACCCATCTAGTGAGGTAAAAGATGAGTAGCCTATCCACCAAACCAACCAGTATCTACATTCACCTCAAACCCATCAAGTGATGTAAAAGATGAGTAGCCTATCCACCAAACCAACCAGTATCTACATTCAACTCAAACCCATCAAGTGATGTAAAAGATGAGTAGCCTATCCACCAAACCAACCAGTATCTACATTCACCTTAAACCCATCAAGTGATGTAAAAGATGAGTAGCCTATCCACCAAACCAACCAGTATCTACATTCACCTCAAACCCATCAAGTGATGTAAAAGATGAGTAGCCTATCCACCAAACCAACCAGTATCTACATTCACCTTAAACCCATCAAGTGATGTAAAAGATGAGTAGCCTATTCACCAAACCAACCAGTATCTACATTCACCTCAAACCCATTTAGAAATATAAACGATGATTTGCCTATCCACCAAAACCACCAGTATCTACATTCTATACATGCTATGGTTCTTTGGGGGACAAGTTTGAGTGACGACAACACTGGTTTGAGTGTTAGTTTGATTGATAGTTGTGAATGTGAGGAGTGCTGTTGCCTGAGCGGTTATGTGTGTGTGTGTGTGTTTGTGGCCTGTCAGTGTAGCACATCAGCAGTGGTAATGGGCGGTCCCTGTGGAGGGCAGACTGGCAGGCAGGTAATGATCAAAGAGCCCTGTGCCTCCACTTTTTAATGGGTGCAGTCTGACTGCAGGCAGGGCTCAGTCATCACACACACACACACACACACGCACGCACGCACACAAACATACGCACGTTCTTGTCTCCTTATCCTGCTCCGCACATTCACACATAGGCAGTCACACAGACACCGTTTCCTCCTTGACCATTCTCGTTCACACTGTCGAGACTCCAGCGATACACACGAACACACGCGATCACACATCCGACATGAACGCCCTCACATGCACTCTCGCTAACCCTACATGCCAGACATGCACCCACACAATAAATCAGCGATCCCTTTCTGCCTGCACACTGCCTCTCACTCCGTCTCAACCCCTCTATGTCATTTGTACCACACCCGCACACCATGAAATATCAATATGGGTGGGGGAGTCACCCCGTGGGTCGGTCCTATGCATCTCTCTCTATGTCTATCTCTGCCTCCCTGCCAGTTTTTGAGTGCGCTGCCTATCTTGGTAACTCAGATGCCAAACCACTCAGGGCACTCTCCCCCAATCATGCAGCCGCTGTCTGCCAATGGGCAGTCCGCACGGAGGAGCTCCGCTTCGACCCGTCATGGCGAAGCAAGTCGCTCTTTATCACATCAGGGTTGTTTTCAGCAGTTGGCGATTTTCTCTCCTGGCGGACGATTGCTGGAAGGTGTACAGAATGGGGTTGCTGGCCTTGTGTTTTATCACCAGTTATTTGTCATTATATTTAATTATGGGGAATATTAAAACTAAAGGGCTTCATTATTATGGCTGTCAGGGCCGCAACTTTTGTATTCCCTGTCTGCTCTTGAAGCCCAGTTCTTGTGTGTGAACATGTGCGTACCTGGATGTGTCCAATCGTATGCAACTAGGCATGTTTCCCGAGCGAACCCCCGTGTGCGCCATGTGTAAACTGCTGATTGGCAGACGTGCGCTGAACGTTTGCCATCAGGGTAAAATTAACAAGCAATTAACCAGCGTTCAGGTAATTACCCGGCCAATCAAATGAAACCCACTCAACGCAGGTAGTAGTGGGAGCATGAAGAACAGATTTAATCATTCATTAGCAACTCTACTTTTATCCACACTCAGATGTAATCTCGGCAAGCTACCCTTTCACTATGGTCCGCAACTTCATTTCATTTCTCATTCATTTGTTTCACAATCTCATGTCATACTTCCTCATCTTTAGATGAAACCATTAGTATGCCCTTACAACGGTTGGCGTCACTTAGAATGTATTCTCAAATTGAAAGCCTTAGCACATGAACTCGTGTCCTGACCTCGCAACCAGTGTCACTGTACTAATTCTAATCAGAATCTTGGACCCCAGGTGGGTTCCTTATCCGTTGGAACAGAAAAGCAGCAGGCTTTGATCCTTGTAGGTTGAGGCCTACTCAACTGGGTTATAGAACATACAATTGCAACTATTAAGATTTTATTTTCATGGATTTGTGCATTTTTAAAGAATGAGACAGTGGAGTAAAGTATTTAAGAGTTTGTCTTGGAAAAACAGTGAGTCAATCACTCGCTACAGAGTTTCATTTGCACTGTAGTGACTGAGACCCCATTACCATAATATGTTACACACCTATTAACAGGTTATACATTACAATCATGTCAATATTTTTGCAGGGTGCATTACTCTGTTTGGTATGCCAGAATTATAATACCTATGATTCTGCTCTGTTTTTCCGAGCAGGCTGGATTAATACTGAATGTCAAGCCCGTTCGGCAGCCGATCCAGCAGAAAAACAAGAAAGGGAATTTCGGAACTTGGAGGGATAGCTGCTGTCATGGCAATGTCTGATGATTGATAGTCATTTGTTTTTCTATTTTAATACAACATAAACTATCTGACAATTCATCAAAAGTGTTCAGTCTCTGCAAAGCTCACCAAAAATAATTCATTTTCTGGAAGCAACGAGCCAGCAAGGCGGTAATATAAAATATTCATGTTGGTCCAGTCTAAATTATATGGCCATTGGCACACAGCGAGTGCTCCATGTGGAAGGGAGGAAATGTCAAGCTGTGAATAAATGAAGGCAGTGAAGTCGTATATTAGCCTGGCATTGTGAATTTACTATAGTTGCCATTTGGTGCGGTCACTCAAATAGATCTCTGTTTTAATCAATAGACTCTGTTAAATCTTCATGCATATTGCCAAGTCTGCATAATCCTCTGGTAAGTCTTCACTAGTGATGCACAGGTCAGCTTTTTGTTCACCCGCATTGCCCTACAACTGCTAATAAGTCATCTACAACTGCCTGACTGTAGGTGATGAAGTGAAATCTAATGACAACCTGCAAATACGGAAAATGCAGTGTAGTAGCCTAGGGCCTCCCTGAAATCTGAGCAATTCATTATGATGAGGAACAGGCAAAGGTGAGGGTGATCCAGTGGTCTAGGTTCCTGCCTCTACAACACATGTACCACTGCAGCATGGCCCACTACACATTCGCTTCACTCTGTCCTCAATCACCACTGAAAAGGATGGAGTAATTGCTTTCCTGTTGCATAGGCTGCTGAAACAAGAGGAACCAAACCTTTATGCTGTTTCACTGCATGACAACAAACTGGAATAGATGTAGAGAGATATATTGGACAGAGGTAGATTACTAAACGATGTCTGTGAAAAACTTGGCCCCAAAAAGGTTAAAAGAAAATATAACAACATTGATTAAGATTGATACCCAAAAAATCAAGCCTATTTTTTATTCACAAATGATGTTTTGGCTGGAGACAGACGGGGGGGGGGGTGAGGGAGAGGAGGTTATGTGTTGGACTGCACTGTAGGCCAGCGGTGCTGTCTGTCTGTGGGATGTGAGAGAAAATGGTGCTGCAGGATCAACAAATGTGTTACCCATTTCTTTACATGCAGCAAAATATAACATGTAGGGTTTTTTGTAGCAAACATCGCCTCAAGTTCTTTGTCCTGCCAGGTGAAAACTACATTTGAACCATCACCAGTATAAAACAAAAGCCTGCTTATGTAATTCCACTCATCCGTCACCAACCTATTTACAAAATATTTTACTACTGTAAACCCTCTTGACCTGCCAATATAACAGGGGAGGCTATCAACAGGGACTGTGCCTCACTAGTACTCACTACTAGTTGTGTTCTCCCATTGGCTTTGTTTCCAAACATACACACCGTTACTGGTATGTTAACATAGTCTATGTTGTTTAGATTGCTGCACGATGTTTGTTCCTTATTTCACTGCTAACACTGTGCATTTGCAGACTGTTTCGTGCTAGCTATTTACATACAAGCATTCTATGATGTGGTATCAGTTGTCACAAGAAGGCTGCAGCACAAGATGTAAGAACTGTAATAGAACCGCGTGTAGAACAGATCCATAAGGGATCTCTAACCGGGTGAGACAGTTGAACAGTGTACATTGTGCATCATTTGGAGCGGGGTACAAAGACTGCCTTGTATTGACAGGGATTTATTATGGTATGCATGCCATTTTCACAGACACATATTTCCTACCAATCTCTGACTAATGGAGCCAAGCTTGAGATGGTTCTATCAAGGTACAATGGCCTCAGTTTACCTCCTAGACACAAACACACACACATATATACAGTACTCACACACACACTCCTACACCTGATTTATGTAGCTGTGATTTAACTGAAAAAAAAATAGGAAATTGAAAAATGGTTGTAGAAGATTGGAAACTTTGCTGATTATAATCTGGTAAAGGAAGCAAAAGGCCTCCTCTCTCCTTTCTTGAGCTCCACACACACAGAGGCGGCAGGTGTGTTTGACAGGTGTCTGAATGAGGCACACAAAAGACATTACAACTGCAAACAAATGGATGTATTTAGCTTCCCTGGATGCGGTTAACACTGTGGGCTGATGGATGTGATTATGAGTGTATGAGCACTGGGGGCAAGCCCAGAATGGGCACGGGTCCAATGCCCAGAGAGAACCAGGGACAGAGAAGCAGCCATGTTTTCCATGGGATAAATAATCATCCACGCATAGACTTAATGATGTGCCATAAAAAGGTCACTAGATCGCATTGAGATCCTATTTAATGGCCTGAGTGTACATGAAACCTGAACATGGAACAATGGTAAATACAACCCCATTCCCTAAAACGTTCTGGAAAACGTGAACAGGGACGGAATGCTATGATGTGCAAATGATTTTAACCTGATATTAAATAGGAAATCGTATATAGACATTTTGAAACTGAGAAATTTTATTGTTTCTTGAAAGATTTATGCCCACTTTGGGGAGGGGTTCAACACTCTGTGAAAGACTGTGCAGGCAAATAGTGCAACAATTTAAGAATAACAATTCCTTACAAAAACGTTCAAGTTTATTATCTATAATACATATTATCATTAAAAGATTCAGAGAATCTGGAGAAATCTTTGTATGCAAGAAACAAGGTCAAAAATCAATATTGGATGCCGTGAACTTCAGGCCCTTAAGTAGCACTGCATTAAAAACAGACACGATTCTGTAGTGGAAACACTGCATGGGAACACTTTAGAAAATAATTGTCTGTGAACACAGTATGTCACTGCATCCACAAATGCAAGTTAAAGGTCTTCCATGCAAAGTAGAAACAAGATATAAACAAGATCCAGAAACACCACTGCCTTCTCTGGGCCCAAGTTCATTTAATATGGAATGAGGCAAAGAGGAAAACTGTCATGTGGTCTGAAGAATCATTTAAAATTATTTTGGAGAATCATGGACGCCGCTTCCTCCAGACTAAAGAGAAGAGGGAACATTTGGCTTCTCATCAGTGCACAGTTCCAAAGCCAGCATATGTGATGGTTTGGGGGTGCATTACTATGCATAGCATTAATGACAAACAATATATAAATGTTTTGGGGCAACATATGCTGCCATCCAGACAACATATTCAGGGAAGGCCTTGCTAATTTCAGCAGGACAATGCCAAACCACATTCTGCACATACTTACAACAGCATGGCCCAGTAGTAAAGGAGTCTGGGTGCTAAACTGGCCTGCCTGCAGTCTTGATTTGTCACGGCTGAAAAAATGTGGCGCATTATGAAACCAAACATATGTCAAAGGAGATCCAGAACGGTTGAGCAGCTAAACTATGTTGTGCAAACCATGTGATTTTTTAGACTGCATTGAAATATACTGCGGTATAGTGCATCACAACCTTTCTGCAAAACATTATCTAAACCCCTTGTGCAAATTCCTATTATTTTCGTGATCACCACAATATCTTTATTTAATCAAAAGTAGTATTTTTTATTTGACAATAGTTATAGTTCCATATGTTGATTTTGAGGAAACAATGCAGTGTTGTTAGAAAGGTAAAGAAATAAGTGAACTCCAAGCTGCATTGGTTAAATTACATACACAGCTAAGTAGAATCGGTGGGTAAATAATTGGTAATCTTTAGGAAAGAGTTTGGGCGAGACTCAATCAATTAGACACAAGAAACCTGGTCAGTTGGGTGTTACCCACACAACATGCAGTGAGGAAAGGAGATCTCAGAGGAAATAAGGAAGAGGGCACTGAGAACACATTATTCTGGGGAAGGCTACACAGACATCTCAAAATGATTTGAGCTTCATCAGTCCACTGTGAGGCAAATCATTTACAAACGGAGATTTAACAAGACAGCCACTCAGGCTTAGTGGACTCCCTTCCAAAATATCCCCAAGTGCCACAAGAAAAAATTATATACCAGGTAAATTCCACCATAACATCTGGGGTTTTGCAGCCTCCCCTCGCTGCATCCCAGATTACTGTGCATGCTGCAACAATGGCATTTATGGAGGGCTTGCGAGGTATAAGCATTTACTGTCAAAAAAAGAACGAAACTGCCTGTCTTAACAATTTTAGCAATTTTTTACCAAAACCCAACACTGCCTACTATCAAAAGTACCAACAGTCATGCATAGAGGGGGTGTGGAAAAGACACCTTCTCAAGAATAACAACAAGGAAAACTAAATTCTAAAGAACTTTGCAAAGCGGGAACCGCTGTTAATTATTTCAATTGTACCAAATCTTATTCAGATGGCACAGAAGTGCCTCTTGGTTATTCTATAGTCACATTGTTGCTTTTACCCCTTTAGAGCCCTCCCTTGTCAAATATGGTGTCGTTTGCACAAGACACATACAAGAAAACAAGCCGCCATGAACATAAGATAGAATTTCTACGCTGTCATGGCAACCATAGCTAACAGATCTTCTTCTGATCTGAACTACCACTTGTTGCTGCCCAAAAGGAACAGATGAGACACGAGCAACCTTATCTTGGAGCCATCTGTAGCTGTGCCATAGACAAGAAGTGTTGAGGCCTGGCACCTTCGGTTGTAGACATAATTATCATGTCTAAGAACTGGGCAAGCTTTCACAGGTCTTTGCCTATCCTTGTAGTCCGTGAACAGTCTAAAGCTAATTCTGACCTTGTCTAACACAGTCCTTTTATTACACTGGAAATTGCATAGCAGTTAAGCAGGTGATTGGCCAAGGTAAAGTCCTGAGATGCTGCGGCAGGAGCTGAAGCAGATAATGCATGCCAGATACCCTTCAACTCAGTTTGCTGAATTTTGTAAGGATGATTAGTGGATATAGGAGACATTTACTCAAAGTTATTGCTGCTTATGGAGTGTTTGTTAAATAAATCGCTTTTGTTGAATAAACCACTTTTCTGAAAAATGAAAACACACTACTATTCAAAAGTTTTAGAACAATGCAATTTTTCCTATAGTTTCTGAGAGTCAACAAATTGCGTTATATGATGCTCTAAGGACAATAGTTTCAAGCCACCAATTTGGTTTTCACCGGTGGTTGTGAAAGTATGGTCTCCATAGTATAGCCTACGTCAGGGGTCTCAAACCGGTTCCACGGAGGGCCGAGTGTCTGCAGGTTTTCACTCTCACCTTGTACTTGATGGATTAATTATGTCACTGATTGGTTATGTCTACCCTCATCTGGTTATTTAGGTCTGAACCTGGAACCAATTTACAGGCAAAAACTAAAACCTGCTGACACTCTGCCCACCGTGGAACCGGTTTGAGACTCCTGGCCTACGTAGATGCATCTTCCTGTAAAATAGTTCTGTCAGTTGATTTGATAGGCCACATTGTTTTATCACTGTACATTGCTTTAGGTTTTTAATAGACACCTTTGTGTGTTAAGAGATTTGCTGATGGCTTTGATTGATTGGTTCTTTGATTCATCATCAGTGTGTGATCAGTGTGATTCATCATCATTCTCTTTATAAGATACATATTCTCCCATCTGCATGAGTTTATTGTTGTACGTTCACCTTTAGAATCATTTTGTCAGGTTAATGAATTCATGCTCTCATATGGCCTTTTTGCAGAAAACGTAACAACTCATTTCAGTAGTGCGAAAACTCCCGTTATTACTGAGCTTGTCAGAACTGGCTAGTTGTAGTTGCTAAGTGCTGATTGGTGTATACATCTTTCTGGAAACTGCTAATTTGCATACCACTGGTGGGTTGATCTACTGGATTAGTAATTACGTCATAATGAGGGGAGGTTGTTGTCGTTAGATTACACATTTTGTCACTTTCCCAAAACTCAAATTATAATGCTCACAGCCACAGTCCGTTATGATTCAGTATGCATTTCTTTAAGCAGAGAGTTTAAGATGAAGTAACGCCCTGTGGAATGGCTTTGTGTTTCCCATAAACGGGGCAAGGTAGTTTCTTGTCTGGGGTCCCAGTGGTTTAATATTCAGTAAGAGCTTCCAGACAGTGACTGGTGGTGTAGCAGCTGCCTCCTGACCCCTATCGGCCTCTCCTGGCCCCTGATGCCCCCCCCTGCTGGACAGGCTACGGAGATGACAGGCCTGTCACAGATTCCTACTGACATCCTAATTACACAAACACACAGGCACACACACACACAAACACACACGAAGAAATAAGCATTTGTAAGGGAGAGTGGGGTAAATTGAGCCATTTTTACACCCAGTACCACTATTACAAAGGAAGTACAGAATCCAAAAGTATTTAATCAGTGACACATTTAAAGTTTTTTGGTGGGGCAATTTGTTATAACAATGAGTATGGGGATCAAGTGTAAAGTGTCTGAGAGTATGTTAATATACAACCTTGCTTCCAAAAAGACGGTGGACCCTGTGTAAGATGTGAAGAAAAACAGAATGCAATGATGTGCAAATAATTTAAACCCTATGTGCAATTGAAACCATATTCAATAGAAAATATATTTACTGAAGGGAACACATAATTATGACAGTATAACACCCAGTTAATTAAACTTCAGGGATATCAATCTGTCCATTTGGGAAGCATAAGCAACTGTGAATCAATGTGACCGGTTTTGATGCAAATTAATGTGACAGGTTCACTGGAGAGGCAACAGCACGACAACCCCACAAAAGGAAAAGGTTTTTGCAGGTGGTGGCCACAGACAATTGTTCTCTTCTTATTCTTCCTGACTGCTTCTTCTCTAGTTTTGAGTTTTGCTAGTGTCCTTGTCACTACAGGCGATACCTGGAGCCCATTCAGCTTGGGCAGGTAGTCTAGCTCCTCCAGGATGGCACATCCTTACGTGCTGTCGCAAGGTGTGCTGTGTCTTCCATTATAGTCTCAAGAGCATGGAGGAGATATCAGGAGACGGGTCGTTACACGAGGAGAGCTGGAACAGGCCATAGAAGAGCATCAACCTACACTATGTGGACACATGTATTGTCCTCTTAATCATTAAATTCTGGTGTTTTTATTCAGTTCTTTGCCACAGATCAATCAAGCACTTAGCCATGCAGTCTGCCTTTACAAATGTTTGTGAAACAATGGGTTGGTCATAAGAGCTCACTGAATTATGAGCGTGGTCCTGTATAATGATGCCAACATTGCCACAAGTCAGTTCGTGAAGTCATCCCTCCTAGATATTCCACCATCAACTTGAAATGGTATTATTGCAAAGTGTAAGCAGTTAGGAACCAAATCAACTGCTGAGGAAACTAGTGTGTAAAAGACACCAACGCTCTGTTGACTTAATAACTCTGGCATTAACATCAGCACTAAAACTGTGGGCCGGGAGCTTCATGGTATGGGTTTCCATGGTCAGGCAGCCGTATGAAAGCCTTTCTGATGGATGAGTGTCATGCCCTGGCTGCGGGCCCCTGGCCGTATCAGAGCATGACCCATGGAGAGGCCTCTAGCCTTCTCCATGCCGCCTTGGGCTCCCCAGTCAGAGCAGCTGCATTCACTTGACTCTGATTGGGGAGCCTACTTAGGCTGGGTTTTCACCACACTCGGCGTGGTTTATTGTTTGTGCATCACAGCTTCACGGTTTGTCCTTTGTTTAATTCCATTGCACAGTGGATACGCTACACGTTTCTTTGTACGTTGCTTATATGTTTTCTGCTGCTTGTTTACAGCACCTTTCATTTTGCGTGTATAGTCCGTGTTAGTTTGTGTCCTGTCTTTGTTCTGGATAAAATTCACCTTTTCTTTATACAATGTCTGCGTTTGGTTCTGCACCTCACTACAACCGTGACAATGAGTCTGGGTTTGGCAAATGCCAGGAGAACATTTCCTGCCTTAATGCATTGTGCCAACTGTAACATTTGGCGGGTTAATTTCTTTCCAAAACATTTAGGAATTTTTAAAAAAAATTCAGACATTCAACATTTTTGAAGAATCTTGTAGAAAGCTTTCACAGAAAAGTGGAAGCAGTTGCAACTGCAAAGGGGGGACCGACTTGATTTAAATGCTTATGGATTTAGAAAGTGATGTCATTAGAGTCTTATTAGAGTATTATTACATAATACATGTAATAAATAATTATTACATGTATTATTTAGACCTGGGATACCATGCGGGTGCAATTTATGATGAGGTAAGAACAGAAAAACAGCACACTCCGGACTTTGTAGGGTAGGAGGTATATACCCCTGCTCTAGTGGGTCCTGTGCTCACAGCCCAGCATTGTGCAGCTCAATTGGCATTTTGCCAGAATTGGCAAATCCACCATTGGGGCCTCTTCTCTTCACAGATGAGAGCAGGTTCACATCGAGCAGATGAACGAGTCTGGAGACACCGTGGTGAACCTTATGCTGCCTGCAACATCATCCAGCATGATGCTGTTGGTTTGACGGTGGGTCAGTGATGGTCTAGGGAGGCATATCCTTAAAGGGTTGCACAGACCTCCACAAGCTAGCCAACGGTACATTGACTGCCGGGAGAAAATCCTCAGACCCATCATCTGAGGTTTCCTCCTGGTGCAGGACAATGCCCGGCCTCATGTGGCCTGAGTGTGTTGGCAGGTCCTGAATGACGAAGGCATTGATGCCATTGACTGGCCCTCACAATACCATTGACTGGCCTAAAACTAAATCCAATTCAGAACCTCTGGGATGTTATGTATCGGTGCATCCCACACCGCTAAGTAGCACCACAAACTGTCCAGGAGCTCACTCTCCCAGAACACCATCCGCCATCTCATCAGGAGCATGCCCATGTTTTGTCAGGAGTGCATGCAGGCACACGGGGGGTCATACACATTACTGAGTCACATTATGAGTTGCGGTTATGAAATTCCCGTGATTTCAAATCTTCATTTTGATTTTCGGTGAGATTTTGAATCCAGCCCTTGGTCTGTTGGTGATTTTGGTTTCCATTTACCTTGGTTCCGTTATTTCGTTCTCGCTATGTGTGATTTAATGGTTCTTTTAATTTCTCGGAACGGTGTAGTGCAAAGACAACTTATTACGTCTTGAAACTGAGAAATGTTATTGTTTCTCACAATAAAACAAGAACATAGAGTAGAATTAACCTGGGCATTCCTTGTGGTGTTATAGATAAGTGCTTTCCCTGATAATCCACAGGCAACTAGATACGTCGATTAAACCTATCTGAAAAAAAACGATTCTCTCCGTTTAGCTGTAGCTTACCGTTGACACTTCCCTGTGCCCCCCCTTTAAAAGATGCCCGCTCCAGCCAACTACCAGTGTTTACACCGTGTTCTCTGTCAGGACGTCAGACATCAGGCAGAGACCAAGATGACACGAGCTCAGCAGGAGTGGGAGTGGTTACGACACTAATATAACATTTAAATCCCAGCTTGGATGCACCGTTTATCAAGCTGTTTATTTGAATGTCCACTCTTAATTGTAAACAGAAGCGTGTGCTCTATCGTCATTGTGGAGAGACACCAGCTAGGACCTACTAGATGCCAATGAAGCTAACGGCACAGTGTTTTGACTTCTGTGAAGAGAGCTTAAACCGCTTGATCCCTTGCGGTTTGGAAAAGGATGACCACAGCGACCAATCTGTGTTTCTTGGGTCAGCTCAGCAGGTGCTGGCTTTTCCAACACACGTCCTGTAAGAAAACGTCTGCTTCCAAGTTGCCTTTTAATAAAATGAAAGCACTGTGGGACACACGCACAAACACACACACACACACACACAAACACACCAAAAGCTTTGTCACCGAGGAGAGGAGACTACCTGAGCTGCACTGCATCATCATCATACTCCTGCTGTCGCCACAAACACACACACACACACACACACAGAAAACATGTGATTAGCTACAGATCATGGCTGGAAGTAAAAGGAGAAATGTTCCCTTGAAGGACGACCACACGTTTAATGACACCTGTAATTACGTGTAATGTGTGTATGAACAAAGACCAAGAAGGTGCAATAAGCAAGATGGAGTCAGTTTATCTAATAATCAAAAGGAAACACGACACTTAGCTTAAACTTTACAAGACACAGATGACTTAAGACAAACGTAATCAACGTAACAAGACACAGGTGACTTAAGACAAACGTAATCAACGTAACAAGACACAGGTGACTTAAGACAAACGTAATCAACGTAACAAAACACAGGTGACTTAAGACAAACGTAATCAACGTAACAAGACACAGGTGACTTAAGACAAACGTAATCAACGTAACAAAACAAAGGTGACTTAAGACAAACGTAATCAACGTAACAAGACACAGGTGACTTAAGACGAACTTAATCAATGTAACAAGACACAGGTGACTTAAGACAAACTTAATCAACGTAACAAGACACAGGTGACTTAAGACAAACATAATCAACGTAACAAGACACAGGTGACTTAAGACAAACGTAATCAACGTAACAAGACACAGGTGACTTAAGACAAACATAATCAACGTAACAAGACACCGGTGGAGGGAGGGTTTTCCTGTCATTGTTCCCATGTCTGGGATTGATACACCAGCAAGGTGGAGCGCGGCAGACAGGCGTCGGCACTGCCACACCCCAGGATACCGGTGTGACACCACCAGTCTCTTCCACCCTCACAGAGAGAGATCGTCTCCAGAGAAATCAGGCTGACTCACAGTGGATTCACCCAGATGACAGCCTGTTGAACACTGCACAGTCTGAAAGCATCGACATACCATCTCATGCTCAGATAATTTGTGCGTTATACTAGCTGCCATGTCATACACCACAAACAGCGCTCTATGTTCCTCAGTTTCGTATGCCAGCATGTCAGACACTTGTAGACACTTGTAGACTAAATGTATGAAACAGTACACTGGTCTAAGGAGCCCTTGGAATGGGACAGAGAGGAGGGCAGGTCCAGACAAGGACATGCTTTATTTGGAGGACGCTTGGCCTGTCTAGCCTCATACTCTATGACTGACAGATTGCAGTAGAGCCCACCACTTGCAGGGAATGGCATCACACACATTTCCCCTAGAAATCGGTCTTTCAGCGCTGTCTAAGCAGAGCGACAGCCATGACATCTAATCACAGCCCGGCTGGCACCTCATAACTCCTGCCTAATGTGCACCAGGTAGAGGGGAGTCTAGGGGCAGCAGGAAGGTAATGAGGACAAGGGACAGGACCAGTGGATCACTTACTTTACATTTATTCCCGAGACATTTGTATATCCATAGCGACTTACCATGAATGCATTAGTGCAGAGTGGGTGAGACAACCTTATATCACACTTGTAGCGAGTACATTTTCCCTTTGGAAGAGAGGAGGAAGGTTAGGCTTCAGGAGGGACAGAAAATGATGATGATAATAATGATGATGGATTCAGAGACTCAAATGGAGGGAGGATGCTGGGTGGATGCTTGGTAGGTCAGAGGGAGGATCTCTTTATCAATGCTTTTGGAAGCAGGGAACCAATGACGTTCATTGAGGATGGAGAAAATGTGCTGCCAAGACAGTTAGGTGAGAGGTCTGGCTTTGGACTAAAACATAACGAAGTGGTTGAGTTGATGCCAAAAGGTATTGCCCATTTGGCACATTTTCTATGTGTAACTTTACAGTTAAAAGCCATCTAGCACGCAAACATTCCGTTGTAAATTCTCTGAAGCGACTAGATTGCACGTTGCATGCTGTCCTGCAGGGGTTGGGTCTCTCGTCCTTAGACAAGCAACAAGTGACCATTTTAGGCACAGTAAGCTGTACGAGCAACATTCTGCTGATGCCCTCTGAGCTTCATTTCCAACCAGAGAAATAAGACAACCTCACTGAGAATAGCACGCACCTTTATTGCCAGCAGAGGAGTGGGAATGGAAATGGTTTGAAATCAATTTGAAAGGAAAAATGAAAGTACACTGCTCCAAATAATTAAGGGAACATTTAAATAAATGGGTCTCGATTAACAAAATATGTTAAAGGTTTAAGGTTAAAACATATACTGTGCGTTGTGTAATTTGAGAACAAAATGATGTAAACACGGTCAGTCGAAACCAAAATTACCAGCTTGTTAAGGGGTGGATTCCAACTCACACACAAAATCTAAGTAAACAATTGAAATCACAGGCTGTTCCAATTTCATCACTACAACTCATAATGTGACTCAGTAGTAAGTATGACCCCCAAATGCCTGTATGGACGGCGGATGGTTTCCTGGGGGATCTCCTCCAACGAGAGGGCCAGTCAAAGCGTCATTGTTCTTGTGATCCAGGAACTGCCTACACACTCTGGCCACATGAGTGGAGGAACCCAGGGTCGACTGCACCTGGATGTCATCCCGGGTACCTAACAGCTGTCAGGGTACATGGAGGGCTGTGCGACCATCGAAGGATATGTCTCCCCAGACCATCACTGCCCCCACCTTCCAAACCAGTCTTGCTGGATGATTTTTCCGGCAGCATAAGATTCACCACAGCATCTCCAGACTCTTTCACATCTGTCACATGTGCTCAGTGTGAACCTGCTCTCATCTGTGAAGAGAACGGGGCACCAATAGCGATCCTGCCAATTCTGGTGTTCTCTGTCGAATGCCAATCAGGCTGCACGATGCTGGGCTGTGACCACGGGTCACACTAGAGGATGTCTGCCCTCACGCCGCCCTCATGGAGTCTGACTGTTTGGTCAGAGACTGGAGGTCATTTTGTAGTGCTCTGACAGTGCTCCTCTTGTTCCTCCTTGCACAATGGGGCAGATACCGGTCCTGTTCTTGGGTTGATGCCCCACGGCGTATGTCAAGCTCTCTTCATGCTAAGGCCGGTCTCCTGGAATCTCCTCCATGTTCTTGACAATGTACTGGGAGACACAGCAAACCTTGTTGTGACGGCACGTATGGATGTGCCACCCTGGAGGAGCCTGACAACCTGAATGGGCTGCTGGTACCACCTCATGCTACCAGTAGTGACAAGGTCACTAGCTAAACACAATACTACAGAAGAATCAATCAGGATGGATAACAAGAGAGCAATTGTATGCAGTCCTTTTTGGGGGTTGTCTTACTGTTGCCTCTCTAGTAAACCTGTTGAGCTTTGATTTGCACCAAAACAGGTGACATTCAGCATCGCTTTGATATCCCTGAAATGTAACTTAATCGGCTTACTGTTATAATGTGATTATTACGTGTTCTCTTTATTTTTTAAACAGTGTACATAAAGGTATTGCTCACAATACTGAACTAAGCCCATACATTCAAAAACAGGAATATACACAGTGCCCCAATGTGGAACTGATAAAAGTAAAAAAATATTGTTTGATTGTAAACCACATGTTATTGGAACATTAAAATAACTCAGTAAGACAAAAACTTAAAAATAGTGACGACTACTAAACTGACAGAAAAACAAACTCCAGAGCAGGGGCAAGTGGGCAACAGCTGAATGGCGAAGACTAGGGGTTTTGCCCTGATTGAAATGTTCTTGTTTGAGGAGAGGAGGACTCAGGTGAGACTAATATAAACAAATGCGCACATGGTCAACGCAGTGAAAGAAACAGCGTCCTGCAGCGTCCCTCAACTGGAGGATTATTCTACGAGCTGCATAATGAAATATGAGGTAACACGTAAAAGCAAGAATGCAATCTGCTTAACCTACTTTAGTTCACAAGTAAAATAACAAGGTATTTACTTGAAGGTTGACTTTGGGCATGAAAAAGGTCAGACTCTGCCTTTCTCAATTTGAAAACAGACAGTTTATGTGTCTTTGGAGGTTCATGGATGACGTTGATAGATTACTCCAAATGGCAAGATACTGCAGTAGGGTCCAGAGTAGAGGAATGCTGACTGATCACATTGACTACCTTCATATTTCTACATGTTATTTTCACTGGATACTTTTTTGTAGAGAAGCTGTTGAGCTAGGTACAAAAATAACACATTTGTAGCCAGATCGTATTGATCAATTTGTGTTCCTTTTTAATTATTTTGATTATATTGTTTGGAGGTTTTCTTATCAGTTATCAGTCCAGCCTCTTAACAATAACACAACATTTCTCATCTTCTTTTACCAAACAGGGCTGGAATAGTATTAGTTACTCCAGGTTGGTTTAGGGTGGGAAGGTTAGTACTGCGAGTGTCTGAAGCAATTAGAAGGATATTACAAAGTCAATGCAAACAGAAAGACCGACTGGTAAGAAAGTTCACATGGGAAATATCTCAGGATATCAAATGAGTTTTGTAAAAACAGATTATTTGAAGCATTAACTTAAAACATAAACTGCAGATTTCAGTTTTGCTTAAGGGATTGACAAATTTTCGAACAAAATTGCGGACACATTTTTAACGTTTTATCGACAGTTGTAATCACAGGGACGTGTGAGACATAAGGAGGAAGGGAGCAGTATTTGTGCATGGGGCTGGGAATGGGAATGGTTCTGCACATATATTTTAAAATGTTTGAGCACTACAACTGCACATCAATAAAATGGTTGTAAAACCCTAATGGGTGCAACAAATACAGAGTGGCTGCAGTTCCCCCTCAGTGGTTGCCCTGTTCTCAGCCACCTATCCATAACTCTGCTGACAATTGTCCCCAAAAGACTTGAAACTTAGTTGATTGTCAGTTGTTATGGAAGCACAATACAAACAAACACTACACAGTAAATATGGATTCCATGTTCATCATTGTAAGAATATGACACAGAACCAGATGGTGGAGTGAATCTTCATGCAGAGTTTAATTCAGAATCCAAGAGGCAAGAACAGACGTTCAGGCAGGCGATGGCCAATACACAGAAGATCAGAATGGTGAGAGTACAAAATCAGGCAGGCTCAAAAACAGTTGGGACTAAACAGGTAGAAAACTGTGCTATACATTTAAAAATCTAACAATTACAGAGCACGAAACAAAAAACCAAAGTATGTTGTACACCTCACAAAAAAAGTACAAATATAATGAAAAACTGGCGGGTGAACAGGTGAAAACAGGAGAACAGAGCTGAGTTCATGGTGAACAGGAAGTAAGCTGAGTTCAAAGTGAACGGGAGGTGAGCTGTGTTCATAGTGAATGGAAAGTGTGCTGTGTTCATGGGGAGCGGGGAAGTGCTCTGTGTTCATGGTGAATGGGGAAGTGAGCTGTGTTTATAGTGAACGGGAAGTGTCCTGTGTCCATGGAGAACGGGAAGTGAGATGTGTTCATGGTGAATGGGAAGTGAGTTCTAGTTTGTAGTGAACGGGAAGTGGGCTGTGTTAATGGTGAACGGGAAGTGAGCTGTGTTCATGGTGAACGGGAAGTGAGCTGTGTTCATAGTGAAAGGGAAGTGCTCTGTGTTCATGGTGAACGAGAAGTGGGCTGTGTTCATGGTGACTGGGAATGGAGCTGTGTTCATGGTGATTGGGAAGTGCTCTGTGTTCATGGTGACTGGGAAGTGCCCTGTGTTCATGGGGAACGAGAAGTGCCCTGTGTTCTTGGGGAATGAGAAGTGCCCTGTGTTCTTGGGGAATGAGAAGTGTTCAGGAAGCAGAGGATGAGAAATGGGAGGTGAACTGGGAGTCAGTCTTACAATCATTGCAAACATCGGTTAAGGCATGCATTCTTTTTCAGTATGCCTGGTTATATATTAAGAAAAAAATATAGCCTAAAGATGACAATCTCACAAAACAATAATTATTTTACCCCAATACAAAGTATTTGTGCTAAGGCACTACTCACAGAGAAGGTTGTTTCACCTTTATGTGAAACAACCTACGCTAGTACTAGAATGCAATTAAGATTATGCAGTCAGTGAAGTCGTTCTGTAAATAGCAGTGAGTCTACGTGTGTTTGAAAGATAGCACCTATCGCAAGAGTGAGCTCCCATGGTAGTGCACTGAGGCCACTTAGAGAGATGCTATAAGTCTACAATGCCCAGGGTGGTGCCATGGACTGGTTGGGAACATGCCAGCCTCTCATGGACTGCCGGTGTGAGATGCTGGTCTTGGGCAGCTGGCCACGGTTTGGTTTTGTGTGCCCCAGGGTTCTCAGGGGACCTACACTAGACAGAGGCTCCTCCAGCCCTGGGCTTGCTGAAAGAGGCTTGGAAAAACAAAGTCCACATATTGATAGGTAGCTACCCGCTGACTGTTCCAAATAATATCCCCTAACTGACTAAACCTTTACAGGTGTTATAAATGTTTGGAGGGGTGCTTGTAGAGCTGTACACTCTCATACACTCAATCATTTTCTGTAGTATATTGGAATGGTTTATGACAACGTGATGATCTTTTTGCATTGTCATTGTGGTTGACACACATTTGGGATTCATGCCAGACTCTAAAATTGAAAAGAGGAAGCGTTAGAACCAATGGATTGTGACTCATCTAAAATGAGATGAGTTATCTTCTGTGTGTGAAATGTGAATGTGTCCATATTATCATAATGATGGGCCTGCTTACAATTGTTCTCTCTTTGTTCTTTCCTTTTTTCTCCTCTTCTGCGCTTGCAACAGGATCCGCTGAGACCTTTTCAGGTATGTATTGTTTTACTGTAATGGAAAATTTGTTTCTGACATTGAATGTAACTTTTAAAATACTTAATTATTTCACCTAGAGCATTTTGTTTCCATTTGTTGTGCAATGTCTACATGAAATTGTATTTCAGTGTGCTCCAGATGTGAATGTGTTTGTTTGTAAAGCACCTGTGCATAAATATAATTTTAGATAAGGCGGTCAAGCAACCGGTGGCTGAATACATTCTGCTGGTATATTCTGTGTTCTGAATGGCTTCTGTTAGCATATTTTACTGTGCATTCCATTGTTGTCAGTGACTAATTTGCTGTTACTTTCCTGATGGCTAGTATGTAGAATAGAATAGTGATGTTGGTATACTAAACAAAGGTTTATACATACCACTACTGTAGTCTAGAGACATCACTTTTCTCTATGTCAGCTAGTGAGACACAACGATAATTTGGCCATACAGGGAACAAGAAAGAAGGGAGTACAGCCGTGGCCAAAAGTTTTGAGAATGACACAAATATTGGTTTACACAGTATGCCCCTACAGTGCTTTTAAATCTTTTTGTCAGATGTTACTATGGTATAATTACAATAATTTAATTAGTGTCGAGGAAATTATTGACAATTACATTAGGTATACGCAAAGAGTCAGTACTTGCAGTGTTGACCCTTCTTCTTCAAGACCTCTGCAATTCGACATGGCATGCTGTTAATTAACTTTTAAGACACATCCTGACTGGTGTCAGCCCATTCTTGCATAATCAATGCTTGGGGTTTGTCAGAATTTGTAGGCTTTTGTTTGTCCACCTGCCTCTTGAGGATTGATTACAATCCTCAATGGGATTAAGGTCTGGGGAGTTTCCTGGCCATGGACCCAAAATGTCGATGTTGTGTTTCCCGAGTCACTTAGTTATCACTTTTGCCTTATGACAAGGTGCTTCATCATGCTAGAAAAGGCATTGTTTGTCACCAAACTGTTCTTGGATGGTTGGGAGAAGTTGCACTCGAGGATGTTTTGGTGCCATTCTTTATTAATGGCTGTGATTTTAGGCAGATTTGTGAGTGAGTCCATTCCCTGGGCTGAGAAGCAACCCCACACATTAATGGCCTCGGGATGCTTTACTGTTGGCATGACTCAGGACTAATGGTAGCGCTCACTTTTTACTCGCTGGACAAGCGTTATTCTGTATGCCCCAAACAATCGAAAAGGGGATTCATCAGAGAAAATGGTTTTACCCCAGTCATTAACAGTTCAATCCTTTTACCTTTTGCAGACTAGCTTCCAGTCTGTTATTCTATAACTCAATCAGCATGACAGAGTGATCTGCAGCCTTGTCCTTGTCAACACTCTCACCCGTGTTAATGAAAGGATCACTGACATGATGTCAGCTGGTCCTTTTGTGTTTTTGGTATTAAGTGAATTTTCATGGCAAATAGGGACAATTAATTGCTATTCATCAAATCCCTCTTCTTGACATTCTGGGGTATATGCAAATTGCCATCATACAAACTGAGGCAGTAGACTTTGTGAAAATTAATATTTGTGTCATTCTCAAAACGTTTGGCCACGGCTTTACAGTCGGCATGATTCACTTGCTTTGAGGCTATTCAGCACAATTAGTTTAATGTACATGAAAGCTCAGGTGAAAACGTATTTCTCTATACATCTCAATGCAGAATCAGGCACATCAGACATCACACCAGAATCATTAAGATGTTCGAGAAGGATTTTCTTCAAAGATGTACAGATTAAATTAGAAGGCCAGACATTTTTGAAATTCGAAAAAGCCTTGGAAGATGGCAGAGCTAATAAAGCAGAATGCGGATTATTTTTTTAGGATGCGTTTGATAAGGCTTCCCACCACAAAGAGCAGAGCTTAATGACTGAGCTGGACATCAGATCATAAGAAGAAGATCCATGTTCATTCTTAATGACTGTAGAATGATCTTGGCTGCACTTTGAAAAGGACAGGGCCACTTCAGACGTCGGTGACTCAGGAAAGAGGAATCAGAGGAGTTGCACTGTCTTGGTTTCCACTGCCCCTTTCATGTCTTTGATGTGGAAAAACAAGAGAGAAGTTCAAAGAAAAAGTAATTTGAATCAAAAGGTGCACCTTTTCTAACTTCTAAAGTTAGGTAATAGTGGATTTCACCCAACTTCTAAAAGTTAGCCGTATGGTTTCTTCCTGGTGTCTTGCATTATGAGCTGCTCAGTGAAGGGGGCCCCTATCGGACGCAAGCTGTAACAACCAAGCGTTAAGTTAACGGACCTTTGAAGGCCATGTAATTAATTCCCTTTGACCGTGTCATTCAGTGTGTTCTGATGGAAGAACAGGAGGGCAGCCATGTGTTGCAATACTGGCACTTCACACTCTGGGACAGCTGCTGGAATGAGTGGGAATTTATCAGCCAGTCATCTGCACCCTGCCTCGCCTCGGCCCACCACACTCTCCCCCAGCCGGAATTAATGACTGCCTCTCCTTATTTGCACCCAATCATGACCAGGATGCTGAGGCAATTGAAAATGTTTACTAGAATTGGAAAAACCCCTCCATGTTCCGCAAAGTGGCCTGTTTTCCCTTTGATGGGATTGCTAATCACAGTGGCGTTATTTATGTGTGTTTTGAATTGGAGATGAGCCTAGCCAGGGATATTGGAGTGGACCCAACCCTGGCTGCTGAAACCTTATGGAAGATATTTCTCTAGCAGTCCCTTTTCTCCCAGTCCAACCGATTGGGAACAGAATAACCTTGCTTTGAGGATTCTCGCTATTGCTGTTTTGACTGCCAACCATATTACACTAAAATAAAAACAGACATCAAAACACTTCACACAGTTGTTGGCTCCTCTTCTGATGTACTTACTATAAGTATGTCAGAGCAGCCTTTCGGGTTTCAATCAGACACACTCCAAAAAATTACATATTTCTGCATTGGCACACACTTAATAAACATACATTTGATTGTTTTCTAATAATTAGTTAATTATATTCAGCATTACAGTGGAGAAAAAAATTATTTGAATCCCTGCTGATTTTGTATGTTTGCCCACTCAGTCTATTTTTTTATGGTAGGTTTATTTGAGTGACAAAATAACAACAAAAAATCTAGAAAAATGCATTTAAAATAAGTTATACATTGATTTGCATTTTACTTGATAAGTATTATTTAGTCCACTATAGATTCACTTCAATTTAAGTTGGAAACAGAGGAAGGGATCAGCTTTTCTGATGAGGAAACAAGATAGATCCCTAAACACATCAGACATTGTGGCAACTAAAACTGTTGCAAAAAAGGACACTTGAATTGAGTATTAAAGTATTTCCTTAGGATAACAATGATATACCTCATGAAACTAAGACTTAAGTCAAGAATGTACTGATGCACGGAAAAAATACTTGTTAAAAAGTAAGTTCAAGTTCCTTGAGTCAAGGAAAACAACTCTGCCAAAGGAAACAGATATGTTGCTGGTAACAAAAAAAAAAAAAGCTTTGTCCTCAGTCCTGTTCAGCCACACTTGATTATTAAAATGAGACAATAAGAATATCAGGCTTCAGGTTCAGATTAGTTGTTGTAAATTAATTACACAATGTAGCTTTTTTCAGAATAGTTTTTAAAGCAAACTCTTCTTACCTTATTATCTAATTTGTTTGCGTAATTTTAAGTATTTTTTACTTATTTTCAGGAAGCACTTCATGTAATACATCAATTTTATGTCATTACTGTGTGTGTGTGTGAGTATTTGATGATGAACCAATATTTGATGATGAACAAATGCAGCCTTGTAGAATTAAGAGGAAATTACACTGCCAGACAGGTCTGAGGTATAAAAATAAAAATTAAAGCACGTTTTCTGTTCTTTAAAATAACATCAAAATTATCAGAAATACAGAGTAGACATTGTTAGTGTTGTAAATGACAGATTTATTATGGAATATATACGTAGGCGTACAGAGGCCCATTTTCAGCAATCATCAGTGTTGTGTTCGAATAGCACATTGTGTTTGTAAAGTTTAGCATATTAAAAGGCTAATTGATCATTAGAAAACTCTTGTTTGCACAGCTAAAAATGATTGTGCTGATTAAAGAAGAAATAAACTGTTGAGCATCTAGTTGTGGGTTTGATTACAAACTCAAAATGACCAGGAACAAAGAACTTTCTTCTGAAACTCATCCGTCTAATTCTGTTCTGAGAAATGAAGGCAATTCTATGTTAGAAAGGCCAAGAAACATAGATATTGTACTATAACTATATTGCTATAACCAGAATAGAAAGAGGAGTGGGTGGCCCCGGTGCACAAATGAGTAAGAGGACAAATACAATGGAGTGTTTAGTTTGAGAAACAGATGGTTCTCAACTGGCAGGTTCATTAACAATAAACACCAGTCTCAACATTAAAAGTGAAAAGGTGTCTCCTGAATGCTGGCCATATAAGATTATGTTGGGAAAAAGAACACAGACACTGGACAGAAGAAGATTGGAAATAAAAATGATTTACATGTGCTGTTATGTGGTGTTCAGATCACACATGAGACCAAATTAAAAGATGCTGGAGGAATGCTTTACCACATCTGTCAAGCTTGGTTGAGGCAATGTGATGGTCTGGGGTGCTTTGGTGGTTGTAAAGTGGGAGATTTGTACTTGGCAAAAGGATCTATCACTCCATTTTGCAATGCCATGCAATACCCTGTGGACAGCACATGATTGGAGACAAAAACAGGACAATGACCTAAAGCAGAGCTCCAAGCTATGCCAGAAACGATCACATCACAGTCACTAGATCTCCACCATATTGAGCTGTTGTGGGAGGAGCTTGAACATTTGGGTACGTAAGAAGTGCCCATCAAGCCAATACAATGTGAGGGAGGTGCTTCTGGGAGCATTGGGTGAAATCTCTTGACAACTGAATAGGTTTGCAAGGCTGTAATTGCTGCAAAAGGATTCTTTGACAAAAGCAAAGTTTGTAGGACACCTTTATTAGTCCAATTAAAATCATAATTTCCTTGTCAATTACTATATTTCCTATTCATCTTGCAGTAAAAGTTCATTTCATGTTTGTTTTTATGGATAAGGAGGACTTTTCTAAGTGACCCCAAACTATTGAAACTGTAATGTTTACTTCTCCACAGGAGGTTCATTTCTTACTTCTTGCTGCATCGGCTCAGCTCATTTGAATCATGTTAGTTAGGCTGTCTATTCCCATTATTACTATCTGAAAATGCAGGTGGTTTTTTTTCCACTTTGTAAATGTCATCCCGGTTTGGAGGTGTCTCACGACCCAGGCATGCAAATGTGCTTTTGATGTTTCCTTTGGGCTGTGACTAGGAGTCTTGTTCCTCTCCTGGTGTGAATCTGAGGCATTTAAAAGTATTCTCTATTCTTCTTCTCACGTCTTTTGGCCCCTGCTGGATGAATATAGTACAAGGTGACTTTTGATTTACCCCCTCCCTGCGAACAGACCTTTTTCTCTGTGAAACCCAAATGGATGCTTGTTTCAGCTTTTAATGATGAGGACAGAGTGTTTTGGAAATAATGACCATGCAGGCAGGCATAGGTGTGCCTCTATTGGTCCTCTTTATCTGCCTGTCTTCCTGTCTGTACATCTGAAAATCTGTCCTATCTTCCTCCCACTCTCTCTCTCTACTTCAATACCTGTCCCCCACTCACTTTCGCACTCTTCTTCTCTTAGCTTCCATCTATTTTTATATTTTCTCCCATTCATGAAAACAATTCATTTGTGTAATGGATTTTACGATACAGGTAAAATGCGAGCATTTTTGACAAATAGTTCAATTTAAATGTGATTTTAAAAGTGTATTGTTTTCTTGACATACAACCCAATTTTCAAATGTGCAAATCATCTGTATTTGTGTTTAATTGAAAATAGTACAGAGATAACACATACAATTTTGAAACTGAGAAATGTTATTGTTTTTTGAAAAATGCATGCCCATTTCAAATTAAAAAAAGTTGGGACTGGGGCTTGTTTACCACTGTGTTGCATCACTTTGTCTTTTAACAATACTAAGAAAGTGTTTGGGAAGTGAGGAGACCAATTTCTGTAGTTTTAAAGGTAAAAAGTATTCTCATTATTGCCTAATATAAATAAAAATATATATATATTGTTCAGCATTAATGGTGCCTTCACAGATGTGCATGTGACCTATGCCATGTGTACTAATGCACCCCAATACCATCACATATGCTGGCTTTTAATCTGTGTGCGCTTATAAAAAGCTGGCAAGTCCCTCTCTTCTTTAGTCAGAGGATGCAGCGTTCATGATTCACAGAAAATCAACATTTTGATTCGTCAGGCAGCAGTTCTGGATCTTGTTAACATATGGTTTTCGGAAGTGTACCTGAGCCCATATACTGATTTTCAATACAGAATCATGTCGGTTTTTAATGCAGTGCTTTCTGAGAGCCCGACGATCTCAGCCGTTCAATAATGGTTTTCGGCCTTGTCCCTTTCATACAGAGATTTCTCTAGATTATCTGAAACATTTTATAATATTATGTATCAAAGATTATCCTCAAACTCTTTGCCATTTTATGCAGAGAAATAGATCTCTGCGTAAGTAGTATCTAAATCTGTTGCCAATTGATCTAATTAGTTATGTGATACTCCACCAGGGTTGTCTTGGTGCCTCTGTCCAAACTTTATTGAAACCTGTTGCTTGCTTCAAATTCAAATTGGGCATATATGTTTTAGGAAACAATTAAATGTCTCAGTTTTAACATTGGATTTGTTGTCATTGTACTATGTATATAAATGATTTGCACCTCATTGTATTGTGTTTTTATTTACATTTTACGCACCATCCCAAATTGGTTTGGTTTGCACATTTGGATCACATACATTTGTTTGGCAATTTAATTGCCTGCAGAATAATTGGACCGCTTGGTAAAGATGACCAAAAAGGCTAGTGATATGAACCAGAACAATTCGAGTCCACTGTGAGTTGTTCAATGAGGCAGCTGAGCCTTAATCACAAATTAGATGTTATAAAATTGTGAAGGAAAGACTTTGCAAATGAAAGAAAAATTGATATGATCGTATTTAATTGAGGTGTAATAGTTCAAAGAAAAAAAACATTCCTAATTAAGAGACATGTATTTTTAATAAAAACATGTCAAGATTCTTATGAACCAAATCTAATAGAAGTATTTTCGTATTCATATCTTTTTTAGATTCATTTGGAACTCTTCCGTGACTAATTTTACTTCCTATGTTGATAGATAGGTAAAAGGAGCATGTGTGTCACCTAATTTCTATAATCTAGTGCAACAGCAAATCATGGATGACCATCTATTCCAAATAACTCAGATGAAGTTGTATACATGGTACTAAGTTCATAAGTGTGTCTGGGGGGGGCAAAAATAGTGCTGTTTGGGTAAAAAATTGGAAGTACTTGTTAACATTTGTTTTTCATTAACCAATTAAAGGTTTGATTTCCCTCATAGTTTGAGTTTAGGATCAATATCAAGATGATAAACAACTTGGAAATTTTTTCGTAGCCTTCTTTTGCTAATCTTAACTCATGGTTCAATAATTTTGTCAGGAACCACATATTATTTTGCAACTGCTTTACATCTTTTATAAATTTTTCACATTAAATGTGTTTCTGCAAGTCTCTCTCTCTTTTTCTCTCTCAGAATCACCTTTTTCAGAAAAGTGTGTTCTCAATATGTTTTCTAATATTGAGACATCTACATAAATCTGTACAAGTATTAGAATGCCTCAATTGTAAGGAAGGCTTACACACATTGTTGTGAGCAATGAATATGTAGTATATATGGATATACAGTAGATGCACACATTCCATACAGTATATCTAAAAGCAGGAGGAAGAACAGATTGTGAATGCTGTATAATGCAATTATTTTGTTAACAGTTCAGAGGTGGCAGTGGTTTTATTTCTATTAGTCTCAATGTGCCAGATGTATAGTGGAATGAGGGCCACAACATGGGAAAATAAAATTTTCGGGTGGTGAGATGGTTTGGAAATGTTTGAACTAGCCAGAGGATCATTTTGGGGGAAGGGCTTGACTGGGTTGGGAAGGGTCAGCGATGATCTTTCCTGTGTGCTTCATTTCACAGCCCTGGAGTCACGGAGGACCTATTCTCTCTTTTTGTGTTTGTTGTAGTACCTGCAGTCCATCTGGCAGAGTCACAGCACTCACTCAGAGCTAGGCGCTTAATAAAGCCAACTGGTGCACAGGGCCCCTATACTAGGAGGATTATGGTTGTACCTGCAAGTACAGTCAACATCTATAATGGTCAGGCTTTGTGTTTGGTATCATGTTCTCCAACGTCTGCTCTGTTACGTCTTGTTGAATGTCTCAGTCCGAATGCAATGACCACTAGACACTAATATCAAAGCAGTGATTAAAATTGCAGTAATTCTAGACCTTTACCCCTTCTATTGCCCATTTGTCTGTGTCCAGTTGAAGGTCAAAACCTGGGGACGGATAATGTGTCGGTGATTGAGGGGGAGATGGCCACTATCAGCTGCAGAGTGAAGAATAATGATGACTCGGTCATCCAGCTGCTCAACCCCAACAGACAGACCATCTACTTCAGAGACGTCAGACGTAAGTGCCGCATCATGGCGAAAACAAGAATTACTCCTTTATTCACAATATGATTTAATTAAAGGACATCATTCCCAACAACGACGCGTCATCGTCGTCATTTAACACTTCATATTCAAGGCCTCTTGTTGTAAAAAGCAGAATCTTTTTTTTACAAGAAACAAATTAACTTTGGTTGTTTTGGTGCTGGCTTCATATTTCAAGGACTCTATAAATGTTACATTAGTAATACTTGACAATCACCCAATGGTCAATGAGCTGGCTTTATTGAATGAATTGTTTAGGCAATCTGTTTCGAGATTTTCTTAGAATATAAAGTCAATCTAAGGTTGGACCATGTTTATGCATGAGCATATGGCCTTTACTACATTTAACCTGAGTAGGCTGGTTCGTGTCTTGGCCTGGCAACAGGCATCAAAGTGATGAAACAACAACTGTTTTCACGTTTTGTCTCCATAATTCATTTTAAAAGTTTGAGAAGGATCCAGACTGGTGTTGTATTTTTCCAGTGTATGGGATAGAGATGCAGTATACAATTTACAGAATATGCAATGTACATCTGATGCAATGTAAGGCATACACCGATCAGCAATAACATTAGGAATACCTGCCTAACAATGTGTAGTTCCCTCTTCTGCCGCCACAACAGCCCTGACCCGTCGAGGCATGGACTCCACAAGACCTAACAAGGCTTGTTGTGGTATCTGGCACCAAGACGTTAGCAGCAGATCCTTTAAGTCTTGTAAGTTACGAGATGGGGCCTCCATGGATTGGACATGTTTGTCCAGCACATCCCACAGATGCTCGATTGGATTGAGATCTTGGGAAATTTGGAGGCCAAGTCAACGCCTTGAACTCATTTTTGTGTTCCTCAAACCCTTCCTGAACCTTTTTGCTTTGTGACAGGGAGCAATATACTGCTGAATGAGGCCAATGCCATCTGTTTCCATGAAAGGGTGTACATGGTCTGCAACAATGCTTAGGTAGGTGGTACGTGTCAAAGTAACATCCCCATGAATGGCAGGACCCAAGGTTTCCCAGCAGAACATCGCCCAAAACATCACACTGCCTCCGCCGGCTTTCCTTCCTCCCATAGTGCATCCTGGTTCCATGTGTTCTCCAGGTAAACGATGCACACGCTCCCGGCCATCCATGTGATGTAAAGAAAATGTGACTCCGCAAACCAGGCCACATTCTTCCTTTGCTCTGTAGTCCAGATCTGATGCTCACGTGCCCATTGTCCGGGCACGCCTGCCTGGTCTGACGCCACGCAGCTCCAGACACAACAAACAGGTACTGTAGCTTGTCTGTTGGTTTGGACCACATCAGCCAGCCTTCGCCCCCGTGTGCATCAATGAGCCTGGACCCCCCATGACCCTGTCACCGGTTCACCGTTTTCCTTCCTTGGACCACTTTGGTACTGACCACTGCGGACCGGGAACACCCCGCAAGATGTGCAGATTTGGAGATGCTTTGACCCAGTCATCTAGCCATCACAATTTGGCCCTTGTCAAAGTAGTTTAGATCCTTATGCTTGCCCATATTTCCTGCTTCTAACAAAATGTTCACTGGCTGCCTAATACATCCCACCCACCGGGTAACAACAGGTAACATGTTGGTGAGATTATCAGTGGTCTTAATGTTATGGCTGATCGATGTTACCTAATATTGCAGATGAACGTGCCGTTTCACCCTGTAGATATCCATACGCTCCTTCTGCCCCAATGAGGTGAAGGACAGGTGACAGTGAAGATAACAGTAAAAAGAGACACTAGAAAAGGGCGCACAATGTATCAAATCTATGTAATTTCCTGTATTTTGTGTAATTTCCTGGGTTTTCCTGTGAACATTTCAGTTATCTACCACTTGTCTCATTTCAAGCTAGACACTGGAATCAATGAACAATGAAGTGTTATTACAGAAACCATTGGGCATTCGTAAAGTTCCTGAAGTTAGAATGAAATATTAGCCAGATCTATATGTTGCTCATGACTGAACAATACCCCATGCAGTGGAGCCTGGTAAACCCCTGTGCAGCAAATCTATTTTGGTCTGTTTTGAACTGATCTCCCAGAGGGCTGTGTTCTGTGGGGACCACATTCTGACTGGTTGCACTGTTACCTGTCACCAGGGCCTTTCTCTTCAGAACCAGCCATTGTGTAGGCGAACGAAAACAACTGGAAACATACAGTCACACAGGGAAATAACAGATACAAACAGACACAAAACACTCGGAAAATAATACACACACACCACAAAAAAAGTTCTGATTCAAAACTGATCATTTATTTTTAAATACTAGTAATACTCAAAAGAGCATTACTAGTACAGCAACATTATTGTCCAGAACCCTTGAATTATTGTGCTGTGGTTTTCATAAATGTAGGGCCGTTTGAGTTATAATATGTCATTATAATGAGAGAACTGTCTCATATTAATGAGATTACTTTCTCATAATAATGAAATAACTCTTCCGTAATAACTCGCTCCCGTTTATCTTGTTATTTCAAGATAGTTGTGTTGTCAGAACCAGATAAACTCGTTCTGATGACAAAGAAATATATATTTTTATTTCCATCTTAGAAACTGCAGCTTACACATGTCCAATGAATTTCATTACTATCCTATAATTATATAACTATCCTTGCTAAATAAATCAAAATCATGCTTATTTGTTTATAGCCCCAATATGGTTCCAAAGTAGGCTACATAGGAGCTTAGAATCACATTTATTTATTTTTCTATATTAAATTCAGAAGTGTGTTTTGTTAAATAGAGCCTTGAATAAATACCAAATAAATACCTAGTGTTTTGGAGACTACATGGGCAAAGTAACCTGTAGGCTACAACCCCCAGGGCATGGTTTGTAATATCCTGCAGTACATTTCTCTGTCATGTGTTATATTACAGTTGAAGCCTAATCCATCCGGTTCTGGATGATATTCAAAACTAATCACACCATATAGATATTAATAAGGCATCAGTTGGAGATCTTTCAATGGCAGAAAGTAAGCCAGACACAACTCCCAAATGTCAGTTATGGCAGGCCCATTTCACATGCTTTTTGTGTCCTTTATGATAGATGCTAAAACTTGATGAAAAATTATACACTTTTTGAAAATAAAAACAACATACGGTGCTTTGCATATTAAGGAATCAGATCATTTTTTTATCAAAAAAAAAAAGACAAACGCATAATAATGATCGAAATAATGAGAGAAAAGTAAAATACATATATTTTTTAAGATCATCTCATTATTAAGAGTTAGGGTAACACTTTATTTTAAGAGCCCCAACGTGTGCCTTAGATGCTCCACTGATGTCTATGGACTATCTGTAACATTTTAACTAACTATCTACAAACCCTAAACCACAGGTGTCAAACCGGATCCACGGAGGGCCGAGTGTCTGCAGGTTTTTGCTGTCACCTTGTACTTGATTGATTAATTAGGTCACTAATTGTTTAGGTCTACCCTCACCTGGTTGTTTAGGTCTGAACTGGGAACCAATTTACAGGAAAAAACAAAAACCTGCAGACACACGGCCCTCCGAGGAACCGGTTTGACACCCCTGCCCTAAACCTTATCTGTCCTTACTTTACTTTATTATATCCCTAAATCTTGAGAAAGCAGTTGTTTATCAACCATGAGTTTGTTTATAATTTGTTGATATTATTACAACACCTACAGATGGAAACTGGGACTCATAATAAAGTTCAAGAAAAGATACTTACTTTGTTATTACGAGATAGTTATTGCGCTATTATGAGATAGTTATCTTGTTACTACGAAATATTGATGTCAATATAATGAGATAATATTTAGAAACTAGAACAGCAACTACTCCAAAGAAAGTGGGGTTGCCGTCGCATCAGATGTGTCCTAAAAAAAAAAATATATATGTGAGATTATATATATATATATACTCCTAATCTCAGCTCGCTAACTGTATAAAAGACACCTGGGTGCCAGAGATCTTGCTGATTAATAAGGGATCAAATACTTATTTCACTGAGTAAAAGGCAAATCAATTTATAACTTATTTGAAATGCGTTTTTCTGGATCTTTTTTTTGTTTTTCTGTTTCTCACTGTTCAAATAGACATACTATTAAGATTATAGACTGATAATTTCTTTGTCATTGGGCAAACGTACAAAATCAGCAGGGGATCAAAAAAGAAATCATCCACTGTATGTATATTGTATTGTACTAAACTGTATGTCCTGTATTGTTTTGTATTGTACTGTATTGTCCTGTACCGCATGTCATATTTTGTTTTGTACTGAACGGTAATGTATTGTCCTGTACTGTATGTCCTATATGGTTTTGTACTGAACTGTACTGTATTGTCCTGTACTGTATGTGCTGTATGTTTTTGTACTGAACTGTACTGTATTGTCCTGTACTGTATGTCCTATATGGTTTTGTACTGAACTGTACCGTATTGTCCTGTACAATATGTCCAATATTGTTTTGTACTGAACTGTACTGTATTGTCCTGTGCTGTATGTCCTATATGGTTTTGTACTGAACTGTACTGTATTGTCCTGTACTGTATGTCCTATATGGTTTTGTACTGAACTGTACTGTATTGTCCTGTACTGTATGTGCTGTAGTCATTATCAATTGTTTTGAACTCAGAGATGTCGCAGATGCACACCACAAGCGGGTAGCCACACATCATTTCATAGAGCGATCACTGCCATGATATGGTAACCATTGAAGGTGGACGTACATTTGTTGGACTATTTTTGTCATGTCCTGGATGCGGGCCCCTAGCCATCTCTATGCTTTGGGGCTCCCATTCAGGGCATGGCACATGGAGAGGCCTCTAGCCATCTCCATGCCATTGTGGGCTCCCCAGTCAGAGCAGCTGCATTCAGTTGACTCTGATTGGGGAGCCTACTTAGGTTAGTTTTACAGCCACACCCGGTGTGGTTTATTGTTT
>JACXGK010001731.1:8941-32267 GCA_016801125.1 Novumbra hubbsi
GGGCAGAATCCTACAGGGCAGAATCCTACAGGGCAGAATCCTACAGGGCAGAATCCTACAGGGCAGAATCCTACAGGGCAGAATCCTACAGGGCAGAATCCTACAGGGCAGAATCCTACAGGGCAGAATCCTACAGGGCAGAATCCTACAGGGCAGAATCCTACAGGGCAGAATCCTACAGGGCAGAATCCTACAGGGCGTTGGCAGTGGGTGAGGAGGACTCCTCTCCTCTTATCTATAGTAAGTATGGATGCACAGTACATAAAATATACTATCTAATATGTACTGTGTATGTAAACTGTATATGGGCAGTAGACAAATGCAATAAATCCAATCCTTTAATTAAATGTATGTTTATATACATTTTTAAACAGGATTTCTGGCTAAGTGAAAATGTCATACAGAACAGTCACAATTATTTGCTACGACATATTTCTAAAAGAAATTCTACATTCCTCACTCACTTTATTCATATACGACCATTCAGAACATTTAAGATGTACTGGATTCAAATTGAGAACTGCCTAATATTTTGCAAGCAGTCTTGTCGGGGTACAGATGTAGTAACAACGACTGTCTAAGTTGCTGTAAAAAAACAGTTAACCCAACATTTTTACAAGAATTCTTACCTGTAAACTCCAAGAAGCAATTTCACAAACCAGGCATCGCAAACATCATACTCTACCAACTGACATGTACAGGACCTATAAAAAAGTAATTCCTGTGGTACTGTCCTGTCTTTCTAGGGTTTTTAAGACATTTAAACTTTCAAATGACCAGCAGGTCAGAAAACACCTACTGAAGAGTAAATGTCAGTTGTGTTTCCGAACCTACAAGCTAATAACATTGGTTATAGAGGGTGCAGAAGGTCAGATCTACAGGAGTAAATGTAAATGTCAGTTGTATTTTCAGAGGCAATATTTAAAATGTATGAACTCGCCACTGAATGTAAGTCCCTCTGGATAATAGCCTCAGTTAAATTGCTTAAAATGGAACAGGAAGTTGAGGGAAAAAAAGCCAACAGGTGCATCTCATCAGCACTTTGTCTCTGCCCATCTCTGTGATCTAACCACGACCGAATAGAATAAAACATTCACTAAATGCAAATACATAAAAATAAAAAGCTATTAAAATAGCAGAGCAATCAGCCTAGACTGCCATAAAGGCGCCATGGCAACCGGAACCAGGTAAACCAGAGACGTGGTCCCAGGGCCCATGGTACGCCCAATGGCCACACGGCATCTGAATGAATGTAACTCTCAAATATATAAAACGAGCTATTGACACGATGATCAATCATCAATTAAATCAAAATAATTATTTCTTACCAAATCCCAGATGGTCCCTTTAATCCCAGAGGGTATGCTTTCAAAGTGATGAAACTGATGATAATGCACATACCGTACATGGAAAGATTGATTCAGTGAAAATGTTTGTGCTTGCAAAAATTCCTAATCCTATGACACTGAAACGTTTTTCCTTCCAAATGAAATGAATATCTAATGAATGTTTAAGGATTGAAACCCTGGTCTCTCAACGATGTAGCTAACCATGTGGCATCATTGTGTTACCACTGCTGGGGCTCTGCTAACATTGTCCCAAAGCATATCAAGCAATTCCTAGTAAGTTGACACTAAATATTAATAACAAAATAATACATCACACACGCATAAATAAACACTAATATCAATTTTATTTCACAAAACACCCCACACCACACCCACAAAGATGTGTTTATGACACATTTATGTAGCGCCATAAATAAACTATGTCACAAGAAATATACATAAAATGGTGAAGACGTGGTTTTGGTATGTTATGTCAGCTGTTATAATATGTTATCACGTTATCTTTTATAGAACGTTTAACAAAAAAATTTCATCCTTATACTAGTAAATGCATAATTGTCAACTGAACTACGTGGAAAGCTATTCTGCAAGTCAGATGAAATGTTAGCTTGTAAGCAATTAGCTTAGCCAATAAATTATTGCTAATGAGCAAGCTAGCATATTTTTAAGTCTAACTAAAGCCTAATAATTACACCAGCAATTACCGGTATAATGCTATAACTAATACAAATACTCTAAAATGGCTAATGTGAACTCAAAATTAGTCTAAACTGTTGCTCAGTAAATCTGTTAATGGCTATGGAAATAAGACGACATCATCCCTAAAACAGATACAACTGACACAATGACTCAACATTAACGGTAGAGGTTTTTATGAGCCAATTTCATTTGTGTTTAAAAAAAATTATGTGTTAATTGTACATATATATTGTACATATATAATCCCTAGACATCAAAATGTATGCACTAAATATGATGTTTTATTTCTATTTATTCCATGTACATATATTCATATAGACTTCATATGACCCCATACATTACAGCTACTCAGGAATATTAAGCAGCTGTTTTAGAGTGTTTTTGGGCTATGACCCAGTTAGGGACTCATGTCTGGCCAAATGTGAGGTTCTCTGGGATGCTGTGTTTATTAGCCGTTAGCTATTCAGCTCAAGCACATCTGTGACAGAAGCCTTTCGGACCTCCAAATGTGAGGATTCAGAGGCCTGTGTGCTCTACCATCCGGTGTGGGATTCTGAGGAAATGGGGATCTTATGTCCTTCTGGCCTCATTATTCTCAATGACCCCTGTTCTCACTTGGACATTTGTGATGGTTTCGGTGTTAAAGTCTACTGGAAGCCTTTGGTACAGAATCTTTGTATGAACTCAAGGACCTTCACCTTGACATACACTTTTTGTTTGTGAGGACTCACCGGCCCAGGTCCACACTTTGACATTTAGTGTCTTTGAACACTCCTGGACCTTTGTACTTGGTTATCTGCGGCTGTTCAGCTTTTAGCTTTTCCGAATATCTCCCAGTCAATCAGTCAGTTACTGAACGTCTTTGATCTGGCTACTGCCTCAACGGTGTACGATGCATGTGGCTAAATAAGGCTTAGCGTAGCCTGTTCATCCAGGAAACCCGAGGGGTGATTGGTCAGCAACGCATCAGCTGACGCAGGATTGCTCCTATCACCATATCAGACTGTATACCTCGCTCATTGCCCTGGGATAACCTTGCATAAGTAATATCAAGGTTATGTTATTGTAGGTAGTATCGTAAACGCAGATATGTGATGGCAATATGTCAACCCTGTTTCCCCCCTCCCCTGCATGTTTTAGAGGCCACCCTCTTCCAACACACCTGATACAAATGAATGGGTCGTTATCAGCCTTCTGCTGAGCTTGATACCGACCCCTTCCTTTGAACCAGGTGTGTTGGAAGAGCTGGGCAGGGGGCCCCGAGGACCAGGGTTGACCACCACTGCCCTAGAGGAGCAGAACACCATGCCAAGACGTGCCAGACATATTCTAGCTAGACAGAAAACACCAATGTATGTTTTTTGATTGTACAAGGCCATAGCCGTAACTTAACGCCTTACTTTCTACAGCAAGTATCTAGATAATGTAATCAGTTACTTCATGGGAACTAAAACTGTAATTAGTAACCTTCAAAAGTAACGTTCCCCAACACTGGTGACCATAAGAATGTTGTGTGGTAAATGTCATTTGGATTTGACAGTGACAAAGAGGGCTCTGAAAAATGCATTGAGAACTAATCAATTGTTAGATAACTACATTATCTCATAGCCACGCACACAGAAGAACACATGCTTGCACACACACACGCTCAGAAACGCATGTGGACGTCCTCTCTCTTTTACACGTCCGACATACACACACATTACGCAACCCGCTTTAGGTCAAAATAAAAGAGCAATCTGTTCTTCTTAAACATCCCTGCACAGGACAGTGTACAGTCTTGTTAAGAGACACAGGCCTGTTCATTAATTAATTTGCTAAATTAAAGCACAGTGAAGCAGCATTGAACATTAACAGGGGAACACCTACACACTTCATTATCTGCCTGTCCCATTTATTATGTACATTACTGTTCCCATATGACTGTCTAGTGTATTAAGTTTATTACTGTTCCCAAATGACTATCTATTGTATAACGTATAGTACTGTTCCCAAATGACTGTCTAGTGTATTAAGTAGAGTACTGTTCCCAAATGACTGTCTAGTGTATTAAGTTTATTACTGTTCCCAAATGACTATCTATTGTATTACGTATAGTACTGTTCCCAGATGACTATCTATTGTATTACGTATAGTACTGTTCCCAAATGACTGTCTAGTGTATTAAGTAGAGTACTGTTCCCAAACGACTGTCTAGTGTATTAAGTATAGTACTGTTCCCAAATTAATGTCTAGTGTATTAAGTATATTACTTTTCCCAAATGACATTAAGTATATTACTGGTTACATATTAATGTACCATATATTAAGTATATTGCTGATCACATATTAATGTCTCATATATTAAGTATATTACGGTTCCCAAATGACTGTCTGAATAGTTATATAGATATATTATTTTTCCCATATGACGGTCCGGTTAGTTATGTAGATTAATGTTTCCACATGACACAGAGCACGACACATTTACAATTAGTAGTAGCCAAATTACAATGCAAACGAAAAATAGACTGCAATGAAAATACACTCAATGGGATACATATTACTCTACTAGACAAACTACATGTATATTCCCAATTGTATAGAAACTCTAAGAGGCCACAGTAGCTTTAATAAAAATAAAAAAACAACTACAAAATACAAATTATAAAGAACATTCAAAGAGCAAATTACTAGGATCCTGTTCATGTTGGATGGTCTCCCGAATACAGGCAACTGTTTGAAATAGACCAGGAATAGAATAACAAAGCATAACTAGAAGCAGAGGACATAGATCCTGGTGTGACTAGCTATAATTGTGTGTGGGTAGTTTGCATTTCTGGATGTGCTGTGGGCAAGGTTGGGTAGGTACCTTTTAAAATGTAATAGGATAGGACGAGTACAATCTGAAATGTGTAAAAGATACAGGAACCATGTATAGCCTATGGTTGTTCTGAGAAAGGTGCATCATTGGAAAATTACTAAACCGCATTGTCTATGGGTAGGCTAATATTATCATAGGTGCACTCTGCTTTTTAACAGCCAAATCCGGAGAAAATTAAACATGATCTTCACCTATCATGATCTGGTTAAGCACACCCACCTTGGAGTGCACGATGAACACACACCCACCTTGGAGTGCACGATGAACACACACCCACCTTGGAGTGCACGATGAACACACACCCACCTGAGGCACACACCTGGGTTCAAACAATCATTTTTAATACAATAAAAAAAATAAACACTCAATGTATCATAATCATTTCGCGCACTTACTCAGTTTCATTTAAAAATAGTCCAAGAAGACTTTTTTAAAAAGTCTCCGCAAACGGATGACATTATTATTGCTGGCTACAGTTACAGTTACCTTTTTTGTAACCTGTTGACCCACAACTCTGGCTGTGGGTAAATGTATCCAACAGGCGCACGTGCGCTTAGAGAAGGGTTCCCCTGGGACGGGAGCAGGGGTGGCCTGTTAACCGTGTAAACGAATGAAGCTTGAAAGTGGAGGAAGACTGAGGTTGAGCCAAGTCAGTGTATGTGGGTCATACCACCACGAGTGACCTGCCAATATGTGTGCAGAAAAAAGAAATGCAGGCAAAACAGGCACTCATTTTAGGAGTTAGCACACGATTCCATCACAGTGTATGTAGCCCGTGAATGTGTGCATCCCTATAAAAACATCAAATGTTCTTGATATATGGAAGCTTTCTAAGTAGCCGACACAGAAATAGAAACACGGTCACAGAAGTAGAACAGCCGTGGAGGCCGGTAAGTGCCTCAGTCCACGGATGGGCGGGTCTTGGCGTTGTCAGATACAACCTTGCCGATGCGTAGGTAGCGGGGCGAGGTGGTGGCAGTGCTGGCAACACTGGCCGGAGTAACCCCGGGGTCAGAGTCTCGCTCCGACGATCAGAGGGGGGAGAGTAGAATACAAATGGAAAGCAACAACGAGCACCGGGGTATCACAGCAGACTATGGTGGACTGTCTGTGCGGAGGGCCAGGGAAGACAGAATCCATCCAGGTCCGTATAAAGGGAGGAAGAGGGTCTTCCGATCTGTTAGGACCTGATTTCGACCAAGCAGAACCTCCTCCCTTGACGCAAATATGGTTGTACCAGACAACGCCTTTTTTTCCTGTGGCAGCAAGCAGGGCTCCGAAAAAACGATTCAGATAATAAATAATAATACATTTTCAATAAATAATAATGATAATGTGGCAATTCTAACGGACTGAAGAATACATTTATAATGACCAAACATGTAACTTCGGAGGATAAAATAATGTCACATATGCAATTAACAAGTGGGTATGGAAAGTATGCACTACAATTATATGTAATTTACCTAACAGCCAGACATGGTGTAGTTATATTCTTAGAAGATATGCAATTTAAAACTTAGTTAGGAAAAGATCTGTCATGTCTATGACCTGAATATTTGGTAGCTTGATAACAAGCAAAACCATTAAAATGAGGGATAAATACGTTTAATTTCCTGAGTCATCCAGAGAGTTTGTGAACCCTATTACTAACAATCACATTACATTTTCTCAATTACATTATATTAGCTAGATGACAATATCCATAATAATGTCCCATATATTAGGAGTCCCCATATTGGTATGACATCCCATTCTAAATCCTGAGGCATTAATATGGAGTTCCACTCATCCAACCATGCCTTTATGGCACTGCTGTCATGCTGTAACAGAAAAGGGCCTTCCACAAAATGTTCCTACAAAAGTTGTAAGCATAGAATTTTCCAAAATGCCTTGGTCTGAGGCATTGACATTTTCTCTTCAGTGGATCTAAGGGGCCTAAGCCAACCCCAGAAAAACAACCCCATAGCATTATCCCTCCACCACCAAACTTTACAGTTGGCACAATGCAGCCTGGCAGGAAATATCCTCCTGGCATTCGCAAAACCCTGATTTGTCAATCAGACTGCCGGATAGAGAAGCGGGATTCATTACTCCCTGGGGCACAACCTGGGGCATGAGCCGTGACCAGCTAGCAGGCAACTAATGATATTCTGAGTGTAAATGGAGGAGCTAGCATGCTGAATGCTTGCTTTTGATTGCCTCCCCTAGCTTTTCAAACCCATCTTCACCGATGACTCTCACGTTCACACAAACACAAACCACTTTACCCACGAACGCACGCCGACGCACACAAGGTACACATGCACAAGCATTCACCGGTCATTACCTGTCTGACGTCTTTACCTATCTGCCAGTCAGCCCTGCATAACCACACTGTCCAATGCCAAAGTGTGCTTGAGGACACTGTCTTTCACACACACTCACACACACACACACACTTCAACACATTTTCAACCCCCCCATTGCTCCTCGTGTCATATTCTCTGTGTGGTGCAGAGGCCCTAGAGGAGGGCACAGCAGTGGATCATTCTGTGACTGTAATCATCTTAGGAACTACCCCCCCACCCAACCCCATGGAGAACATTAACTCTAATCACTCCTCCTGTATCTAAGTTGATACAGGTCTGGATCTGTCTGAGGCATTCAGGTGGTGGCAGTGACAAGATCCTTCGAAGACGTCTAGACGTCATGTAAATGGGGCTCAAATTAGACCCGTCTAATTTGTCTGCTCCGGCAGTTTTCCAGGAAATCTGCGTATAGTGAGTGATTCCACTGACTACCTCCATGCTCTGCTGCAGAAGAGTGCCCCCATGCTGCACAGTGGCGGAAAAGGGTACTGCAGCATCCACCCCTTTTGGCACACGCAAACTCTAGCACCAAATGAGATGTAACATGTTGCGACAGCGCAAGAGCTTCGGTGTACTCGAGGTCGCTGGTGCTTGTGAGTTGTGGAGGGGGCTGAAGCCCGCTCTCAGTCTACTCAGAGTTCAAAAGGACAACTCGCTAAGATAATTGGTGATCGAAACACTAATTTGATTTACATAAGGTATGTAACATGCGGTGGGGATTCCCTGCTACTATTTAGGTGGGTCTGCTGTCCTCTTGTGGAGTAATTAGGGTTGTGCTGCAGAACAGAGCAAACCTCTAATATGACTCATATTAGTCAAGTCCCACAGGCTCCAGTCTGGTCATCACATCTTGACTGGAACAGTATACAATTCAGAGGGGATTATGTGTAATTTATCCAATTAAAGTAAGTCTGAATGACATATCACCGTGGTAAACATTGTCTTGGCCCTACAGAAATGGCTTCTAGTGGTAGTTTTACCATAGGATTCACCTAGTTCTTTCCCCCCAGTAGATACCAGTGATTAACAGTGCTGAGAGGTTTTATAAAACCAAAATTGAGCCAACATGGTTGCAGGGACAGTTAGGTATCTATCCATCCGTCTCTATAGTTATACACAAGTGACAAATTAAAGGAAACAACTCTGTAATGAGGGATTCATGCACGGCCACCCCACTAAAATATCCCTCACTGTGTAGTTCTTGATGGACTGTTAATGCTGACCCAGTCTGATCATGTCATGAATTCATACTTCCAGTCACCTGAGAAATAGTTTTTCCATGCATAACCCAATAACGCACACTCGTCAAATGTGTGCTTTAGACCACGATTTCCAACCTTATTTACTGATGTCAGTTCAATAGACATGAATGCAAATGTAGTTTTAGTCACAGTTTTAACATGCTATACAGTTGAGCAGCCTTTGAGACTGAAGGTCCTACCAATATTGAATCCTCTTTTCAAAGTCACCTAGATCCTTTCCTCTTGCCATCTTAATCGAAATCATACAGTACAACTGTAAAAAAGCAGAACTGGACCACGGAGCGATGGAAGAAGGTGGCCTGTTCTGATGAATCATGTTGTCTTTAATGTCACGTGGATGGCCAGGTGCCTGTGTGTTGCTTACCTGGAGAACACCTGGCACCAGGATGCACTATGGGAAGCAAGCCGGCGGAGGCAGTGTGATGCTTTGGGCCACGTTCTACTGGGAAGCCTTGGGTCCTGCCATCATGTGGATGTTACGTTGACACCCACCACCTACCTGGGCATTGTTGCAGACCATGTACACCCTTTCTTGGAAACGGCATTCCTTAAGGTGCATTGCTCTCTTTCAGCAAGATAATGCGCCCTGCCACAAAGCAAAAATGGTTCAGGAATGGTTTGAGGAACACAGCAACAAGATCAAGGTGTTGACTTGGCCCCCGAATTCCCCAGATCTCAATCCTATCAATCGTCATTTATTCATTGGCATTTTGACAATATTGCTAGTAATAGGGGCTTCAAATGTGCAAAGTTGAACAATTTGAACAATTTTACAGAATTTTACAAACAAATCATGCATTATGGATACAAAATTATGATGTCAATGTAATGTATTTGATAAATAAATTATCTTCACATGGCTAGTTCCTTAATTTTCTGAAAGGATGGCTCACCACTGAGCAAGTAGGTGGTGGTGTTGTTACTCCTCCTTGGTACAAATGTGAATTCCTGTAGTGAAACTAATGTGTATATGCTGCTGCTAACCTTTTAGCATCCTCTTCTGACAAAGTTCCAACCATTTTAGCCAAACAGGCTGTTGACATTTCCATCTGGCTTTCAAATTAGCTTGCCATATGGTCTTCCCCATTACACAAGCACTTTAAACAATTACAGAACATGGTGCAAACATTTATATTTATTAACGCCCACACCAAAGCCACAGCACCTTTTCACCTGAAGGCAATTTTTAGCAAGGGCTCCAATACACAGTGATTTAAAGTAGTGAGGGATATTTATTTTCTTACTTTAAGGAGCATATTCAGCAGAATATACTTTTCTTATGACTTATAAAGTGATAAATATCACAAAGTGTCATTTCTGTGAGATGTGTTTTGAGTTTGGTGCTTAAGCCCAACAAAGAGTCAAGCACAAACCTGGGTCATGCTGCCCCCCTCTGGTTGGTCTTAGAAGTTATAGTTGTCGTGCCAACCTGTCTGTCACTCACAGAAACAAGGAGCTACATGCAGCGTTGGTCTGCCGAGATAAAACAACAACCGTAATTACATATCAAAGCCTATTTTACCGGGCAGACTCATTAACAACCTCATCAGCTTCTCATGACGGCCAATATTTCGAAATTTCACTTCAGGCACAATAGTCAGTATAATATTAGACCTCTTTAAAATGTATCCTGTAGTATTCTGATGTAGTATGCAAAGCAGACTGATACGAGGTTGCTTGAGAGTAGAATATGAATATTTTATTGCTATTGACAGTGTGTGTCTTTGGCATTTCCCAGCGTGATCTGGTGCCAAATTGATGTCGTCAAACCACTGACAACTCTTCTGTGCAGGATGCAATTACGAAAAACTATGAGGTTGAAAGAACCCATAGACTTATCTCCATTGATCCATGTTGAACCCCCCCCCCATGCCTGTTCAGTTTCTTGCCCCTCAATCTCTCTCTCTGCACCATTCTCTCACCCCACTTCCCCATGTCTGTCTCCCGTCGCTATATCAGTAACAAAGGGCCCCTATTCCTTTCTCTTGAACTCTTCTCGTCTATCTTGGATTCTACCCTTCTCATATTCTTTTCTCTCCTCATTGTGTGTGTGTGTGTGTGTGTTCCTAGCGCTCTTTATTCCCATTCCTGTTCAGGGTTTACCTTGACCTGGTTTCTGCTCTCGCTTGTCTATTACAAACAGGAGAGCGAAACAGGCTGCTCCGCCAACATGTGATAAGTGTTCCGACATCTGCGCGTAACGTGGAATACATTAACACACACCACAAAGCGCCGGGCGCACCGCGAATCAATTCACCGGGGGCTCATTCCACACAAGCACCGTTACTGTCATTAGAAGAAAATAAAAGAATTCTCATCGTTAGTTTTCACAGGGGTGATATAACTTGGCTAGAATGGACAATTGTGGGCTTTACAATTACCCACAGTTCTGAGAATGTGAAGAGGTGCGAGTTACATGGAACAGCACAACAACAAGCTCTCGCCTTCAGTCTGTTTCGATGCTCTCCGGAGACTAAAGCAGACCTTCATGTACGCCTAACCTGGCGTTAATGCTCTCACAAAAAGAGTGTCTGACAGATGATTGCATCAGAAACAGAGGACCATAGGAATGGAATAATAATAGGCTATTAGTACATCCCACAGTAACATGCATCCATTACTTGTCAGGCAAAATGTGAAAACTGCAGATTGGAGCAGAAAACCAACAAGCTAAGCTATAAATCAATTTCAACCGAAATATATTAAATATTCAGAGGAAGGTATTTAATATTTTAAAAGGTATTTTATGTCGGTACCCCCGTAAAGACAGCATGACATTTCTGCTTTTACAACATCTCTTGGACAATACCGGTCATTTTTCACTTTTACTGGTTGGGTGAACTGACCTCCTAGCAGTGAGGGTGATAGGAGATGGCACTCTGGCACAAAATGGCTGTCAACCAACATCCATTAAGGTGTTTAATAGGGGCCTGTAACAATGCCCTGGGAGTGCACTAAGATCTGTAGAGGGGCTCAATCTCAGTGATATGTGATATTGGCTATAATGGGCTTTCATGTCAGCATGTGTGTGTAAGTGGTAGTCCAGAGCAGGTACATGGTAAAAGCACATTTGAGTCAACAATTTGGGCCCAAGTTTCGATTTACCACATTTTTCCTTGGCTTACACATCGTTGAGGCGACCATACGAGTGAACCTTTCATTGTACCGCATGTCCTTCTGTGCGTATGACTCATTTCACTAAACTCGACATGGTCACTTCCACGTGCTGCAACGAGAACACATAATCTATGGTGTCTCCATTAAAGTGTCACTTGCTGTGATGAACCATTGTACGTTTCAAAAGGGCAGAATGCATTCTGCGCCACATGTCCTCTTGGAGATGTATGAACCGATAACTCGCTTTCGCACCAATCATTCCCACGCAGCGCGCACACAAACACACACACACACACACACACTCCCGGGAAGTCAACACAAAGGAAAATCGAAACGGACTGCGGCGAGGGTTTTTTCTTATGAAAATCCTTTTTTATTCTGTTCTGCTTGCAGTACAGCACAGTATTGTCGTTACAGTATTGTCGTTACAGTGGCGAGACAGCCCAACGCGACCGCCGTGGCTCCCGAGCAGTGACACGACGCAAGGCCGTCCGGACACACTGTGGTCAAGACCCCGCGGGGTGAGAGGATGGAGAACAGCGCTGAAAGGGCCTCTACAGTGGGTGGGGGGGGGGCACAGTGTGTGTTATTCTGTTTCACTTCAACAAGACAGACGCAGCTTTGCAGACGGAAAGAGCGCACACAACAGGATCCTGGCATGGTTCACTATGGAGGGTACACTGTTGCGTGGCGCAAGACAGAATCCTGGCATGGTTCACTATGGAGGGTACACTGTTGCGTGGCGCCAGACAGAATCCTGGCATGGTTCACTATGGAGGGTACACTGTTGCGTGGCGCCAAACAGCTTGTCGTGGCCCGCTAGGCTGTGCTGTGTTTCAGTGCTCTAAGAAGCCGCTGTACACTTCAACGCGCTGGTCCAGCTGATATTCACGACCAGTGTCTCGCCGGAGATCGGTATGCAGCGGTGGATGACCTTATATTAATTCAGTGGACATAAATAAATGTGCTAGAGTTAAGGCCCAAACTCACGCTTCTACAGTGACACGGTCGTCAGACACACACCTTCGTCACGTGCTGAGTTTCGTAATTAGCTAATCGTGGTCGATGGTCGGCCATGTGAGTAAGAACACAGTTAAGTACTGGTCTCTGATGTCACTGGGTTTTGAGACGGGAAGACAGACAAACAGACAAAAAGGACAGCTTCATAGATAATACTGTAAATTTAGTAGACAAACTGAACATATTATATTTTATCTTTGAAATATATTATTATATAGATATGCTATTATTGAGATGAAAGAAATATTCACAGATACTCGATAAAAAATAGAACAGTTTACGATTGCAGACACACTCATCAACACAACAAATAGACATAAGGAGAAGGGCCAGAGATTGGGGTTAATTTGTGGTGCACACACCTTGACAGGTAGCATGTCACCCATGGTGAGCCTTATCATTGGATTCTTGTAAGCTGTTGATTGTAACAAGCAAATAACGGCTTTCAAAGCACACCTGTCACTCTTGGCTGGCCAGGTTTGAGAGTCAAAACATATCTGTAGCAAGTCAAGCGAGTAGTCCCAGGTATGGGCGAGTAAGGTGAGAGAGCTCTTGTGTTTCGTTCACACGAAATATTCATATATTATCTAATGTCACTGGAATGAAAAAACAATATCCCCATAATAAGATGCTAAACAACAATTTCTCTAATGCTACCCACCTCCACAAATATATATGTGATATATATCTAGATAGTCAAAGTAATGCAGATACACTTTAAACAACAACTTTGTGTTAACTTAGGACACTCTTTTTTTTTTTCTTCAGCTGAAGTATGGCTCAGATGCAGTCAAAGGCGAACAATGTAGCTGACCAGACTTATGAAGGAGATGGAACTAACTTTGTGGGTAACTGATAACATGGCACAAAGCATTGTAACGGAATCACTTGCCGCTACACCAAATACTGCCTGTTAACAAAAATGCAAAAGGCCGGTGAAAAATTGGCTGATATTAAAGAACATCTGACTGTGCTGGTATCAGCGCCGCTGCAAAATTGTCATGAATATGATTACGGATCTACAGACACACGTAGCCCCTAGTTGATGCTCTCACATACTGTATCAACGTCCATCTATTACCATCTCTGGTAGCATCTTTTAGGCACCTATCATGTTGACATCATTACTGGGACACAGAGAATGAATTCCGCCCACCTTTGTGACCACGTCAGACATCTTCGTCTAGCTATAACCCAATGGCTGTACACGTACTCCCACCCCCCCCCCCAAAATGCTACGATCTTCAAGTGTCTTCATGGTTAGACTGGGTCGTGGCTACATTCTGTGTTCGGGGGGTTGGACGGAGGCCGCCAATGACTTTAGGTAGTGTTGAAAACATTTTGTGTGTACCCAGCATAGTACAGCACAGTGCTTACATTTTGTCATAATTAATACATTTGTCGCTTCTAACAAACATATAGTAAAATAACCTATGAAAATAGAAAATTCATGAACTGTATGTGGTCTGCAGGTAATGTATTGCTCACGAGGGACATGAACAGTGAGAGTACCTGTGATATAAATAAAACAGCATTGTCTGTAAGCTCCACTTAAGTTTGGCACTCAGCTTCAGTAAGCCAGAATAAGATCAGTCACAGTCGACTTACCCTGTTGTCGCGAATACAAACACGGTAAAACACAGACACATTAGATTTAAATCGGGTTTTGATAGGGCAAATGGGGAAAACGAGAGGTCTAGCTACTCTTCTATCCCCACTAAAAGTCAAATATAGTACACAAACAACTGTGACCACAGATTTCACAGTTCTGTGATGTGTAAACAGTTAGGGGAAAAGAAAGTTAGGGGAAGATGCATGGGGATGTGAAGGAATATGTTTCTGCATTGGATCCCTCGGTGGGGAGGCCCTATGAATGAATACCTGAGCCCTCAAGAGCAAATATGATATCACAATAATAATCACTTCAAAACCCAGAAGTGGCCCTGTCAAGGCGACTCATTTCTGACTCCAATTTCAGTTCACAAACAACACATGTATTCTTTCACACACTTCTTGACTGGAATGAATCCTCCCAGTAAACATGACATCACTGTCCGCTCCCTCAGATTGGACAATGGGGTTTGTGCAAGTGTTAGAGGGGGCAGGATTACAGGACGTCGCTGTTGCCACTCAGTCATTGACCCAGGATTTGTATGAATAGGCCCACAGTTAGGCCCAAGTAATTGTCTTTGATAGGCCTCACACCTCACTCTCTACACTGGAGAAGTGAGCAGAGCCCCTTCGAGAGCAGAGGCTCTTGGCCTTGAGGGGCAGGTGAGGAGACTGTAGCCTTTGCGGCTGGGGCACCGAGCGCAGCCTCTGGTACAGGAGTTTGGCACTAGCAGAAGCCATAGAAGAAGGCTGGGGTGCACCCGGGGTGGAGGACACTACAGATGGAGAGGAGATGGATGAGGAGGAGGTGGGAGGAGGAATGTGGATGGGATGGGAGGTGGCGGGAGGTGCCGGAAGGGCAGGGAGGGTTGGCGGAGGCAGGGAGGGGACGAGGGCCTGCGATGCAGATGGCTGCCGAGCGTGTTCAGCCCGCTGTGTTCGCTGGACGCTGAGGTTGGACTGGCTTCCCGATTTGGGTTGATTCTGGGTCCGGTCGGGTTTGGCAAAATGGCGCTTGGACTTGGCGCTGCTCCCAAAACTTTGACAGTGTCGAAAAAGCTCTTCTTGGCTTCGTGAGCTCACCCCAGCCCATTTGGAGTGAGCGCGTTGGTGTTCAAGAGCCGTCTGGCAGTTGCAAGCGACATAACGGCGCCCTTTGTCCTTCGGTAGGCCTTTCCTCTCCTCCTTCACCGGAAGCTTGTCAACGGACCAGTATCTCCGAGGAGGTGGAGGTGTCAAAGGCGGCGGAGGCCAGCTGTCCTCAGCCGTCCGACCTGAATCCCAGGCTCCACCCGATCCCCACCCACCTGCCCCTGCTCCGCCGGCTCGCCCCCATCCCTCCCCACGGCCCAGCAGCGACTCATCCCGACTGTTCATGCTGCCCGTTTTTTCTCTGGCAGGATAGGTGCCGAAAAACCAACCTCCCCCTCCTATCCCCCCAACTGCTCGACCCTCGTGACCCTCCCAGTACCGTTCAAACTTTCCGAATTCGCCCGAGGAGCCGTCGTCGTCCGTGTAGATGTCTGGCACCTTGTCTCTCTCCCTTTCCGACTCGGACGCTGTCCTCCGGCGTCTCTCGTGACGCTTCTCTTGCTCCGCTTTTCTCCTTTCTGCCTCCGATTCTTCATCCTCATCTTCGGAATCCCACTCCTGAAATGACGGACCTTCTTTGGATGGCACCTCCCCTCTCTCGTTTCGACCCAACAGGGGACGCTTCTCACCTTCTTTGCCGAGGGCCTCTCTATCTGAACCCTTACTCCTGCGTCTAGACGAGAGAGGGATCAGGGGTAGAAATGCTGATGTGGGAGTCTCTGCGGATGGGTTCCCCGCTCCCCAGAATTTTACAGAAGCCGAGGGCTTACTGGAGCTCTGGTACTGCTTGCTGGAACTGCAAGGCCTTGCTGTATGCCGGTGGCGAGAATGTGGACTTCGGTGTCTTTCCTTGCCTCGAGGTTCCTCTCCATCATCCTTATCCTCTCTCTCTCTCCTCTCTTCGTCTCTTGGGATTTCCCTCGGAATGTCCCATCCGTAACTTCTGACTGAACTTTCGCTCTTTTTCCGCATGGAGTCTCGCCGCGGGGCGGGATAGGAGTAGGCCTCTTGCGTAATCGCTTTGAGCTCCTCTCTCTTGTCCACCTCCCCCTCCTCATGCTCCGATCGCTTGCCCCGGTCTCGTCTCTTCACCTTCTCCTCTTTCTTCCGCTTCTTTTTCCCTTTGCGCCGCTTGCGCTCTCGCTCTCTCTCCCTTTCCTCCCTCTTCTTCTTCTTCCGGCCTTTCTTCCTCCTCTTTCGCTCCCTTTCTCTGTCTTTGTGGTGCCGCTTCTCGTCCTTCCCCTCGGCCCTAGTTCCTGTTCCTCTGCGCCTTTCTCTCTCTCCCCAGGAGGCCCACCACTCCTGCAGCTGGGCGAGCTGGCTCCCGGCCCTCTCCCTTTCATACTGTAGCCGAGGTTTGCGGGGTGGCACAGGCGGAGGGGGTGGAGTGCAAGGCAGTGAGCGAGAGGAAATTTGTCGGGACTTGCTCTTTTTCCGCCCTAAAAGCAGGCTTGATTCCTCCGTCAGCTCGTCAGAGTCATAGAGGTCCTCCACGTCCCTGCTACCGGCCCTGTACTTGAAACTCTGCGAAGAGGTGTAAGAGGCGGTGGAGGATGAGGGGGATTGCGAGCGTGAGATGGACATGGAGGATGAGGATGAGGACGAGCTGGATGAGGTGGACGAGCAGGAGCTGGATGTGTCGGAGGGGGTGGTAGGAGTCGTGTGGGTAGGGGACGAGACGGACACGGGCAATGGTAGTGGGGGAGGGCGACGGCCTTGTCTGCCGCCTCCATCCCTTGCGCCATACCGCCCTCCCCCGCGTCTCCCAAGGGGAAGAATATTCTCATACAGAGGGCCCCCTGAGCCCTTTCTTTTAGGGAGGCTACCTCTCCGCCAAAATGGCGGCCGACGCGGGGATGAGGGGAGCTGAAGCGAGGGCTTTGACATGTGGTGCCCGGGGGGTAGCCCTTTAGGAGGTGGCCGTGGCATTCCTGAGGACTTAGTCCCTCTCTGGTTTGTTTTAGGGGTTTGGGAGATGCCTATCTGCGTCTCGCCGTTTGACCCCAAGCCCTCCGGATCGATTGGGCCGTAGTAGCGCTTGTATTCATCTAGGCTATTGTCCCCACCACTGGCTCCCGATGCCCAATGATGGGGCAGGCCCTGCTGGAACAACGACATATCCGGTATCCCGCCGCTCCCACCCATCGGTTTCTTGGTGCTGAGCGAGTGGCGGTTCCAGCGGTCTACAACAGCCAATCGGCGGTCATGGCGAGGCAGGAACGTGGTGCAGGGCATAGGGCCCTCCAAAAGGGGACTGTTTGAAGGCCCGAGCGCCATGGCAGAGTGCCCGGTGGTGGGAGGGGATCCAGAAGGGAGCATGCTGTATACTGGCTGCTGTTGCTGCTGCTGCTGCTGTTGCTGCTGCTGCTGTTGTTGATGGTGATGCATCTGCTGCTGTTGCACCATAGCAAGGGTGGTGTTACAAGTCACAGCCGCCGAGATGTGGGACGTGGGCGGCGGTGGCGACATCGCGGGAACGCTATGATACAGGGGAAGTGTGCTTTTGAGGCCTCCGGAGATGGTTTCATCTTCAAACTTGCAGCAACTGTACATGCCCTGGGTAGAGATAAAAGGGGGAAAGCTAATGAGGACACAGCCGGGAAACTACATGTCCCGGGCATCCTTTCAAGAAAATGTTGACACCCGTGAAGGTTGCTCAAACAGAAACGCGGGAGACTGGTATGCCTAGTGAAGCAACGTGAGACGATGTCACATCTTTCGGAGCAGAAGTGAGGCAATGAACTGCACTTACGGCACACTCAAAACTCCATTCAACAGATCTTTTTAAACACCCCCCCAGTATGCTGCTTACCTCAGAACTCCCACTGCACAGCTCAGAAAAATAAGACCGAACTGACTCCTCTAAAAAAGAATAATCTGTCCTGTCTCTCTCCTTAAGTGTAAAATGTGACAGGCTACGAATGTGGTGGATGCAGCTCCAGGCAATGTCTCGGAATTCTGGGAGAATGGAGGAACTGACCGCAAAATATACTACAACAGTGGGACATTAACTTGGGACATAGGTTAGCTTAGCCATTAACTTCCTGAAAACATGACTACAATTATTGGTTAAGTGCACTGAATGTCGGGACCATGTTAATCTTAACAGCACTATCACCTTTACTTGAAGGTGATTCATCCAATATCAATGTTACGCCTCAATGAAAAACAAGAGACATCCCGCTAAATCTCAATTATCTGGAGGACATGTCTGATGGACTGCAAGTAATACAGGGATGAGCAGGCGTATCAACAGCCCGTTGAGCAAAGGAATCAACACTCTGTGAAATTGAAAGAAGGGATCGCCGACAGGCATATGCAAATAAAGCATTTAACACATGGGCCGATGGGCATATGCAAATAAAACGTCTACATTTTATTTTAAATTACACACAATGTGATCTGAAACATAGGAGTCCACACCTTTTCAATGTCTACCTCGTTTGTATCTTAAGGGGGGACATAAGAAACATCTGGTTTTAAGAAGGAAGTGAAAAGAACAAGGTCAAAACCGGGTGCTTCCTATTTTACGCCTGCTATGTCGGTTAGGTTACCTGGACTAGGTCACTGTGTTCTAGAGTTATTAGAAATAACAAGAACTTTGATCTAAGCTCCTTCCATAAGAGCAGTACTGTTTAAACAGGGCGGTATTGATGTACCAAGCCCTTCTCTATCGTCACCCACTAGAGGGCAACACCACCACCAGATGGTAGATAAATTAAGATATCCCACTCAGGCTGTTAAGAACAACTATGAAAAAAAGCTCTGCTCTGCTTAAAGGGTTGCTCTCCTGTAGGCAATTCGCTAGACCCGGTCTACTTAATTCCCAGACTGTATATGATCCAGACGGTTCGTGTTCCCTCACAACCACTCGATGGGACATTGACTCACCCTGCTGAGGGCCAGTAGGAAGTCCATGCCCCCGGAGCGGCCCAGGCAGTGTCTGATCTTCCAGTAGACCAGGTGCTCCCAGGCGAACACCAGCAGACTGAGCCCCATGGCCACCAGCAGCATGTAGAAGACACCAGCCATGTTGTCGATGTCCAGCTTGGAGCTCATCACCTCAATCTTGTCGTTGTGACAGATCCCCGAGAGCCACAGGCGCTCAAGCATGTCGATCTCGTCTGGCAGCGAAAGCAGAGAGGACAGGGAAGGGAACAAAAACGAGAAAAGGGATTATTGGCCATTGTTATAGGACATACGGTGTCTCATCCCCGGAAGGGGAAAGCCGGGGAAGTAATCATTTGAAAGGTAAGGAGGAGGGGCAAGGAAGTGTCTGGTTACGTGATGGCAAGAAACACCACAAAATGGAGAGCAAGTGTGTGTGTGTGTGTGTGTGTGTGTGGAGCAAAGCAAGAATGTGAGAGTAAGCTTCCGTGTGTGTAACAAGAAGATAGAGGGCGACTGAGTGAGTGAGTGTGTGTGTACAAGACAAAGGAAGCAAAAAGAAGAAAGAGATGGACAGAGAGAGAGAGAGAAAAGTGAGATGGAAAGAGAAGTTGCACAGCTTTGATGAAGGTCTAAAACCTCCTGGAAACAGTCTCCAGTGCTAAGGGTGACCCTCACAGTGCTTTGAGATGAAAGCGAGCAGACACTGATAGGACTGCCGACAACAGCCATTAATACCATGTATCAAACAACTGTTGCACTGTGAAGGAAAATGGAAAGAAAACTCAGAAGCACGTGGTCAGCAGCATGCAGCACACAGTGAAATGTGCCCCCACATGTGGTCCAAAGACTGTCTGCATTACAGTAGTAAGTTGCTGCTTCAGAAAACCCAGGTTTTCAAACCCTGTTCATCAGAGTTATAACACTAGAACTTTGCATATATTAACCTTAGGTTAATTGTCCTGTGTTGGAAATCCCGTTGTCAAGCCCAAGATACATGGATTAGTAGAATTGTTGACTCGGATGTCACAATGCACTCAAATAGAACTCCATAAAACAGAGAAAAAATATTCTTCTAAGAATGTGTAGCTAGGCGCTCCCAATCGTGAGAGTTATAGTGATCTCTTGGATTGCAAAGGGACTATACCCTCACTGCCAATTGTGTTTTCAACAATGAATGCAAATTTGCATGATCCTAAACTGTGGAAGACTCTTAATCTCATTCAGCATATTTCAATAAGCATCTGTTCCTGGTCTCTTTCACATTAAATTCTTAATAATGACTGCAGCAGAACCCGGGGCTTCGTAGAGCTGCTCTGAGATCTTTTCAAAGACCACTCAACTGAGTCTGAGCCGCAACATTCTCCGCAATAGTCAAAGAATAACCCTGCTCTTTAATCAAAGAACCAAATGAGTGACAGAAAACAATATGCATGAGAAATTGTCCCTTAAGGAGAAACAGGTTTGCTGTGAAATCTCAAAACCGATTTTAACATCCACAGCAGAGACAATATATTTTAAGATACATACATTTTGTAAATATTGTAAATGGTTAAAGTTTTTCTATACAGTGTTATTTAGAAGTAGATCAAAATAGGTATTTCTTCCCTTATAGGCAACACAAGTAAACTGCTCAAAGAAATGAAGGAAACACATACTCACATACTCACAATATAACAACAAGTCAATTAAACTTCAGGGATATCAGTCTCTCCAGTTAGGAAGCAGAAGGGATTGTGAATCAATGTCACCTGTTTTGGTGCAAATGAAAGCGACAACAGGTGCACTGGAGAGGCAACATCAAAAGAACCCCCGAAAAGAGAATGGTTTTGCAGGTGGTGGACACAGACCAATGCTCTCTCCTTATTGATTCTGCTCAAGTTTTGCATTTTGCTTGTGTCCTTATCACTACTGATAGCATGAGGCGATACCTGCAGCCCATTTAGGTTGCACAGGCAGTCCAGCATCTCCAGAATGGAACATCAATACATGGCATCGCTTGCAGAAGGAGATACCAGGAAACGGGCGGTTACAAAAGGAGAGCTGGACAGGGCCACAGAAGGGCATCAACCCAACAGCAGGACCGGAATCTGCTTCTTTTTGTGAGGAAGAACAGGAGGAGCACTGCCAAACCCCTACAAAATGACCTCCAGTGGGCTAGTGGTGTGCATGTCTCTGACCGAACTGTCAGAAACAGACTCCATAAGGGTGGCATGAGGGCCCAACGTCCTCTCCTGGGACCTGTGCTCACAGCTCAGCACCTGGCATTTGGACTGGCATTTGCCAGAGAACTCCAGAATTGGAAGGTCCGCCATCGGCGCCCCGTTCTCTTTACTGTGGAGAGCAGGTTCACACTGAGCACATGTGACAGACGTGAAAGTCTGTGGTGAACGTTATACCTTCAACATCATCCAGCATGACAGGTTTGGCAGTGGGTCAGCGATAGTCTGGGGAGACATATCCTTGGAGGGTTGCGCAGACCTCAACGTGCTAGCCAATAGTTTCCTGAGTTCTGTTAGGTACCGGGATGAAATCTTCAGACCAGTCGTCAGGTCTTAAGCTGGTGAGCTGGGCCCTGGGTTCCTCCTGGTACATTGATACCATTGACTGACCCTTGTGTTCCCTTGACCTTAATCCAATTGAGAACCTCTGGGACGTTATGTGCCAAGTAGCGCCACAGACTGTCCAGGAGCCCACTGATGCCCTGACTCAGGTCTGGGAGGAGGTCCCCCAGGACACCATCAGCCCTCTCATCAGGAGCAAGTCCAGATGTTGTCGGAGTGCATACAGGCACGTGGGGGTCATACACACTACTGAGTCACATTATGAGTTACTATGTTGAAATTCACACAAGTTGGAACAGCCTTTGATTTCGATTGTTTGAATCCAGACCTTAATCGGTTAGTGACTTTGTTTTACATTAACCGCTGTTACGTCATTTGGTTCACAACTACTTTAATCTTGAATATATTTCATTCATCTAGATGTGTGATTAAAATGTTCTCTTAATTTTTGGGGGAGTGTAGTTCTGACAAAGTATAAAATCATTGTATGAAATCATTTTAGACGTCTTTCGATGAAAGGATAAGTGAAACATTCTGGGGTGGTTGTCCATGACCTAAAAGCATTGTGAAGAATCACAATTTAAGTCCTTCATTGGGCTCTACTTGTGTCGCAAACACCCAGAATAAATCCAGAATGACAGTAGTAAATAGACAATATCAAGTCTGGTTATAAAGCACAGATTACATACTGTAGTCTATTATGAAATAAATAATATCCAGGTCAATTGCAAATTGTACAGCACACAAGTATATTGTAAGGTATATAATAGGTATAGCAATACCGTAGAATGTAGAGTATGTAAAAGGAACAGTACAATATGTAGATATAGAATCCACAGTATGTAGGTTTACTGTTGATGTATAGAATATAATTGTTCTGTAAAAAATAGATGAAACTTTATTTAGAGACTCACATTTTCCATCTGTAGTTCTTTAGAAAGTATTACTATCAATAATCTAAGGGTAAGAGTTAGTAGATTTTAAATGTTGCAGATACTCTAACATAGAAAGTGTTACCAAGTCTAGTGTAAAATGTATAGTACATTGGTCCATGTAAGTAGACTATGTAATTCTACCCTAAAACATACAGTGGAGGTCTACAGTAAAATGTAGAGTATCTAGGTCTAGTGTAAGATGACGTTGTCTACAGTAAAACGTGCAGTATCAATGCCTAGTATGAGATGATGTAGTCCACAGCAAAATGTACGGTATCCATGTCGTGTTGGATGAGTATGTAGTCTACAGTAAAATGTACATGTAGGTGCACTGTAAAAGATTTACATTGTGTGGTTCTGTAGACATTCATTATTAATGTGAATGTGAGAAAGTGTTGTCGTCCTCTCCGACTTCAACCCAACACAGAAACCAGAGATATAGATTGATGCTGCCAGCCGGCTACTAACTAGCCAGCACATTTATCCCCCTCTCCCCCAACCCTCCATACCCCTCTCCTCCATACCTCTCTCCCCGACTGTCCCATCCCCCCCTTTTATCCCTTCTCCTCCAACCC